>NQII01001574.1:312383-342451 GCA_002778355.1 Clitarchus hookeri
TTGTGCCATTTGTGTTGTCACTTGTCTCAAGTTAATTTGGTAACTTTTTAATTACATTCAATTCTTAATAACTTGGAGTCTTGCCAAATTTTTTTTATGGCAACGTGCAGTAGTTATGCTTACAATTTGTGTCTACTTACCACGAAGTTTCTAAAAACTATCTTTGTTATCTGGAATTAATGCAATGTTTACACATTTATCTGGTTATTTTTTTTATGTTGCTTGTTTAAGGAATATTTTTCTTTATATGAATAAATAATTTGTGTAAATTGTTATGTAAAGACTTTATTTGTAATTAGTAAAATAAAAAATTTTCTTTGATGTATTATATATATTTTATGACCTTCGATATATATTTCGATTGGTCACAAGAAGTCTGGAGCATGACATTGTGTATATACATATATATACACACACATATATCCGCTCTTGGAACTTCATTCTTCTTCATTTTCTCGCTATACAGTATTTAGTTGCCTTGATTTTTTCTTTTAATGCATCCTCTTTCATCTTAGAACGAAATACTTTTCATATGCCGTTTTGGGTAAGGTTTTAGAGCAGATATTTTATTTCGCGATTTAGTCATGTCATTTCTTTGATAGCTTTATTGTGGTGAATGCTGTACTCGTTTGTTTTAGCAGTTTGTGGTATGAGCCTGTGAGCTAGTCATGGCCAGCCATTTCCACCTATGAGTGATGTAAACGTACATCCGTGTGTGGGATGGCCTTGTTTACCAAGGTACATCATTGCATTTCTTCCATTAAATCGCAGTAACTCCGTATAAAAAGGAAATGTGTAAAAAAATTTTCTGGTTTCGCCTGCTGAATGACGTTATGGGTGTGCTCCAGCTTTTTTTGGGACTGATGCACTACATCACGTAAAATTGTAACAAATTTATTTTTGGGCAGAGAATAAATAATCATTTTGTTTGACAATATTAACTAGTTTAGTAATAAAAATATGTAAACTTTAAGAGAGATATAAAAATTTACGATTTAGGGTACCCGATTACAAAATTATTTGCCAAAACAAAGCAAAATAATAAGAGTAAATAAACAATTTGCTGTCAAGATATAAAAAAATGTTAGTTAACAGCACATAATACCCTGTTTCGAAAGCTATTGAATAGAACTATAAAGTTTTCAAAAAAAGAAAATTTATGTTTTGATTTAATTTTGTTCTTGTTCTTTTTCTAGTAAAATATATACATGAGATTTTTCTTAACTGTACTGTTTTTGTTGAAAAGTTAAATTCACACCATCAGTGTACCTAATGAGTATTCATGACTTTGATGTAATAAGCAAAGCAAAAGCACACCCCTGCCTTGCTTCTTGTAGTCTCCTCTTGCTTACAAGTTAGGAATCTGGATTCCACCTTCCATTTATGTGCTATCTCGTGTCAATGAGAGAGTACCTAAGGATGCCCACGATTCTGTCGCACAGATGGTACATTACAAAATGTACACTGCAAGCATGTATGTTCATGTACTTAACTAAGATACTTTTTGCTTCAACTGAAGTTAGTTTGTAATGGGTCACTGCACTTAAAATTACATACTTTATATCACGGTCTAGTTGAAACATTTTATGTGCATTAAAGCATTTTCTGAATCTATTAATGAGATTATACTGCAAAAACCTTTAAGAGAAAATTAACACATTATTTAGAAGTAAAATATTACTTATGATATAATGAAAATATTTCCGGAAATAAAATATATAGTGTAGTCCATTCACGGTTACTCCCAACTTTTTTGAAGCACTGCTGAAGTTTTACTTCCAGAATATTCCTCCACCTCATGCATAAATGGGGTGATTTTTCAAAGGTTTGATTCAGAAAGTGTGAAGAAACCGCAAATAGACTATATACAGTATTTTTTTTGGTAATTTTATTCATTTCTAGTCTGTAATGTGTAATTCCATGTCTTGACATGGACAAACATTCTGAGACTATAGTAACTTTCACAGCTTTTTGTAAAACGTTCTCCTCTGCAACAATAAAGTTGTATAAAAAAATATCCAAGTTTAATATTTCGAAATGATTTTATTTTTCAAGTCACACAGTAAATACAAAACCAATCAAAATTACATTTAAGTGACAAGAAGTATATTTTGCAAGAGTGTAACATAATCTGCACTCAAAATAACGTTAAATAACGCTAGTTGCAATCATTTAGTAACAGGTTTTTCTGTGATTTTTATAGCAAGACAAACATTTCTGATTGCTTTTAAGGGAGCATGTTCCTTGAGGTAAGTTGTTCAGCAATTTAAGGACAGAGCTGTATGAAAAAAATTGAATAATAATATGTTTCAACTGTACCTGCAAAAGCTGAGACTTATTGGTACACCAATAAAAAATATTCGTAATCTTTACACTAACCCTTATGTAGGCAAATATAATGCATTTCACTACTAGATTATTCAAGTTCTATATGAGACTGTAAAATATATTTCCTTAATCTAGAATAAAAATACAAAAACTTTAGAAACATAATTATAAAAAATATCGTTCTGCAACACTGTACCAGTATATTTTAAATACAATAAATTCTATTATCTGAATTTGAAAGAATCTCATCCATCTATAAACAATGTTTACTCCGCTGTAAATGAGTTAGAAAAATACATGTATGTTAATGCTTAAAGGTATTAAAGTACGACTAATGTAAATAGTATACACGAAATCAATGGAAGAAGATCACTATATGATATAAAATTACTGTCAATATGTGAGTGGTTAGTTGTATTATTTACACTTTAAAACTGTACACTGTTTATGCAACAGTTTTGATGCGCCAAAGAGTTTTGCCGTTGTCTTTTAATAATACACACAACGAAGCAGAGACATATTAAAATAATGTAACATCGTTAGCACGTAATATCAACCCGTTCTGGTGAACAAGAGAAAAGTATTTCACCACAGTTTAAGGATACAATATTCTGACATTGAATGAATACATAACATAGGTATAATTGTAAGATAATGAGTAACATTAAAGTAAATTTGTGTGTCAAGTAAGATATTTAAAACATTTATATTTCACTAACTACGACATAATTTATTTCATATATATGCATATAACTTATTTTAGAAGCGGGTTTGTATACCTACATTTAAATATCTAAATTATAACTATTAAAAGTATTAAAGCTATAACACCTATGCTGCTAACTTATCACACTGTACTTTGAATTATACTGAACGTATATTTCAAATCATAAAACTTAATTAGTACAAAATTTAAAATAAATCTTTTATTAGTAAAGTGTTACAAAATGTACATATCTTACCACATTTTTAAATTCACTTTCACAATATTCTTATATGAATATACAAATATGCCTGGTATTCACTTGTCTGCACGAGTAAACATTGTTTATAATATCCTTCTGAAGTCCCTTTAACATTCAAACAAATTATGTCTCGAAAGTAATACAACTGTAATATTAACTTTAATAGTTAATAAGAATACAATATATACATTTCTCGTTACCAAAATGGAAGTTCGTACAACATGTAAACATTACAATCTTATTACTTATGAAGAGTGTTGTTTAAAAGTGAAATAAATTAAAGCAATTAAAGATTTCTCTTATTTTTAAGCTCATGGAAACTACTTCCTGAATTAAATCAGAACTGTTATAGCTTTTCTTATACCAAATAGAGATATTGTATGAATAACTTGTAGTACACATTTTCAGAGAAAATTTAACGCAAAGGCGGGGTACGAAAGTCTTAATAAATCCACACAGCGAACTGATACGGGCTGCTAGTGCTTCTATCTCAGAAATAATTCTTAAATCTACCTAGGTACTCTATTTTTGCCGACAATATAACATTATTTTCCGTGCTAATGACTATGTCGCTTAACGGAAGTCTTATCAACAAATTCCATGGTTTTTTTTTTTTAGAAATAGCTGTATATCTACGTACTGAGACAACTTACGTAACTTTGGCACTAGAAGTGCTTTGGTGGTATTTTAAATAATGTTTAGTATTTCGCAGTCTGAATGGTGTTTGAGATCCGCAGAGCGCCGATATCAGCAGAGTAATAAGTTAGCGGGTATGCTGTGACGAGAGGCGGAAGGAACAGTTCGGAGCAGCCTAGAGCAGCGCGGCGAACGTAGCGACGACTGCGAGGGCGAGCGGAAGGAATGGGGAGGCGGTGGCGGCGCTCGACCCCCAGCCACACTCCACGTCAGACTTGAGCACCTCCAATAGCGAGGCGTTATTCTTGTTGGCACACAACGCCAGTCGCAGGTCGTCGTCCACCCGTCGGCACACGCCACTCTGGTCGTTCTCCTCGCACAGGTACTGCCGCTTCTTGCGTTGCCACATCTCCACCCACCTGCAACATGCCATACCCACTACAATCACTATATTCCTTGGCCATTATATTATACTTGTGTAGTGCCTTCGTGGCAACTTGGACGTATCTCTATGGAAGCTCGCTCTTCTTCGCTACAGCTGTCCTAGTGTTGGGTGCAGGCGCCTGCCGGGACTGATGCCAGTGGTGTGTTTTACCTTATGAAACAGAGCAAAGTAACTGATGCCACTCTTGCGCTCATCTTATGTACACAACAGCTATATGACGTCACACAAACTAGTTACAACAATGGAGGGTGTATATAGTCACGCATATGGAGATGACAGGCTGTAGAGCGGGGTGAAGCCGGCTATCGGCGATTATTTCCCGATTCCTACAGTGGAAGTAAACGAAAACGGTCATAGTATAATTGAAAACACATTTTATAGCTTTTACCGTTCTCGTGGGTTTGAATTTATAAAAACCCGGAAATTAATTTTTAGGTATTTATGTAGCCAATATTTGGAACGATATCCTATCGGTTTAATGATATTCTATCACGCTAATGAGTTATTGAAGTATTCCTCGAAAATACTTTTAACTATTTTCACCTGATTAGGGGCTTATTAACGGAAAATCCTTAAGTTGATTTTAAGTGTTTATGTTGACAATTTTTTTTAAATAAAGAGTATTACGATAACTTATTGATGGGATGTGATAACGAGAAGTCCTCAAAATTACATTTTACCCCATTATATACCCTTAGAAATTATTTAAAAAATCTGAAAACGTCATTTAGGCATTTTTATAAGTATTATTTTAAAGCAAAGAGCATAACTATATCTTATGCGGTCAATGAACTATTAATGTGATCTTAAAAACACAATTAAAAAAAAAAAGCTTTCTTAGTGGGTGTCTACGCCTTAAATAGGAGTTATCCCTAAATTTTCATACTTTTGCGTCCACATATTTTCTCTGTGCATTGATGAGTGAGTCAGTCATTTGGAATCTTCATTTTATATGTATCGAGATTGAGTGAAGCATTTGCAATTATTACATTTGGCCTAATTCTGCTTAGATTTTATCAAGAATACCAATTGTTTAAATATTAATTTAATATTTTTATATAAATCGATGTAGCAAATTCGAAAAATAATTATCTTTCGTTGCAAAAATAATAAAATAAATAAAAAATGCAACAAAAAATATAAATTATTCAGTATGATAAACTCATTAATTTATTTGGTAAAATTCACTTTTAAATATATTTTTTTCAATACCTGTAGGTAAAATTTTAAGTACAAGTTTAAATGAAAACTTTGTTTTATTTTCTTCATGTTTTATACAGATTTAAGAAACAAATAAATTGAGCCTTGCATTGAATCTAATTTATAGAATGTATCAGAAATGATATTACTTAGATCATGAGTGGGCTCAGTGGTTCAAAGCTACACTGTAAAAAAAATGTAATTTTACACAAATTATGTGGCAACAGTGTCTCCACCGAAGTCGTATTTTTACATCTACATATGCCAATATTTTTTTTACTCGGCCNAAATTATGTGGCAACAGTGTCTCCACCGAAGTCGTATTTTTACATCTACATATGCCAATATTTTTTTTACTCGGCCAGCAAGTAATTTTATTTCAAGAATTAGTAAAATAACATGTACAATGTACTATTAATTTTACATAGAATGGTGTAAAATCAAAACTACTTTAGTAGATAATTAACTATTACATTCGTGTCCTTTTTTTCCACGACAAGAAAATTTACACAGACATCGCAGTTGCAATTTCACCACAGTGTATGTGACTATTTTCACTGACACAAAAGTAATAACATAGGTTCATTTACTGTTAATATAAATACACAATTTCTGTACACTTTTCACTGTTATACCAACTAATTGTACTGTCTGTTTCAGCTCTTTTACCACTGCGTCATGTTGAATTATATACTGTGTATGTGTTGTTTTACAATATTCATGTTATCGCACTACGTTCTGTAACTGCGTAGCTAAACGGAGGTACAAAAATATTCTTCTAAATGTTGGTAACAAATGACTTCAGACACGAAATAGTTATTTATTTGCTGACAGCAAGCATATTCTATCAGCGGGAGTTAAGAGAGTGAAAAGATTTGGGTGGCTCTTAACATCGAGGTCTTCAGAGACGGGAGTAAAGTTTCCGTTTTGAACACACAAATTAAGTTCGAAGAAGTTCACCTCCCTACCTGTATATTGCGCGTTTTAAACAAATACTGGTTTTTATTTTTGAATTCCTACAAAATTACATATAATGTACTCGTTTTAGCAAATTGCACACATACACATAACATTTCCGAAAATTTGTATGTGTAACTACACGCTCTCAGATATTCCAGAATGTAATTCAAGTTTACACAGATGTACATGGCCATCGTAAAATTATGCAGTGGACGAGGTACAACTACAGTAACACTGAGTGTTTATTTACAACGAGCACGTAGCACTAAAAATAAAATATTTAATATTTTAGTAGGGAGCGGGTGTGTTCTTACAAATACTTCAAAATGTGTAAATTAACACAAACAATATGTTTATTAAGCCATACCTTAATGTATTTTCAACTTAGAATTATATTATTATCTGTATTATTATGGACATTTGTGTAAAAGTACACATACTGTATTTTTTTTTACAAATTACACATCAAAAGTGAAAAAATACTAAAAATTGGAATATGTACTTTTACATGTTTTAAAATATGTACAGTGTAACAGAAGTTGTTGTGAGTGATGGCCGTTGAATTATTTGCATGAAGTGCACTTTCTGAAGATGTTCTGCTGAATGTGTTGGAAGATAGCTGATCATTCACTGCTGCGACGTTTCTCCCTTCAATATCTCCTTATAACTTCTTGGTTATTTAGTAAAGATGCCTTTTCATGTAAATCCCAAAGTAAAATTCAGCGCTGTGAGATACGGGGCTCAAGAAAACCACGATCATGAACCGCGACATGCAATCTACTTGTTGCCAAAGGTGGCGTTGAGATGGTTGCTAACATGACAATCGAATTGTGCAGCAGCAATATCATGCTTGTGGTGGAGTATTTCTGACAAAACGTCTTGTACGAAGTCTGGCAAAACCTCTTGAAAAAAAAAAACTATACATTACTATCTGTTTAGGTTGGGATGTTACATATTAGGACCAATAAGTCAGGTTTTTACAATGACAGTCCATATATTGTTGGAAAAATCCATGTTGAGAACCACTGTGCTGTCATGGACATAAAACCAAGTGGCCAAAATATTTTGCATCCACTTCGGTTATCATTGGCCTTAGGCAAGCTGTGGGGCTTTGGTTGCTAGGCAACCAGCAATTCAAATAGCAGTACCCAATGACACTGCCTTTGAACTGCTTCCAACATACATTTTCTTTTTCATTGGAGCCTAATATCTCTAGTGAAAAACTTGGGACATGCTGATCGTGAGGGTGACTGGGACCTGAGTGGAATCACTGATTACTGCGTTTCGTGAAATAGATTGTATGGACTATGTGAGATATGGGTCCTGGTATTTGGGAAGAGTGAAGAACGCGGAGGGGAAAAAACTGTGTGGCGTAATCACTAAAGTTATCTTTTCCACTTTAATTGTATAGTAATAGTTTTTTTCAAAACGAGACCGAAAACTTTTCCAAGCACATATACCGAGAGAGAAAGATAGGATTGAATTCATAAAGGATATTCTGTTGCAAGATCTTTCAATAAATGCATTATTTGATGAACACGCTGCAACCAAACCAATGAAGCAGAAACTCGTACAAAAGCTCGTATAAAAGCATTCGTCGTAAGAAATTTAATTCGAAAAGGTGTCCTCGTCGAAAACTGGGGCTGTAGACTATACGTTACAAGTACGAACGAAGAAAATTCTACCCTGTGAAACTTCTAAGTCATTCAGGTTATTCTTAAGATTATCATTAGAACGCACCTGTCGTGAAATTTACATATATTGGACAATTATTTTTAACGACCGGTCAACACACTGTGATAATATGACAATAGCTTATGAAAAATCAGCTTACACATAGAATGTCATTCAAATACTGTGGTGGCTGGTCATTAATGTTTTAAAACTGATAAAATTAAACATTTTTTTAAAGAAATTAATTAAGCAGTTGTTTGCACAATACTGAGGATTGAGGACATCATAAAAATGTTTATTAACTATTGTTAAAATTTAAATTAGTGGTAGTAAATATATATATATGGTAATACAGATGGTTCAGATTTAAGTAACTTGGCCTTCATAAAACCGGAAATGGCATCTCACTGCACTGCTACGAAAGGAAATAATATATTATTTGGTCACGAAGATTGGTGCACTTAATGTATTAAAGTGCAAGAATTATCATCCCAAACACTTTAATGGGGTAATAAAAAACATGTATTGTTCATGTGATGTCATCTAGCAAGCTAACACCGAATTTTGTACTTCTTAGAGCTTCGTAAGAAATATCACCATTTCATAACAGGGGCAACACACATAGCAGAAAATGTAAGAGAAAACAATGGGCAACATTACTTTTATGGTAAACTTCATGGTTTGGGAAAATGCCAGATTTGCACCTGAAAAGAGGAAATGGTTTTTAGGGCAGGTCCTTTCAGAGTGAAAGATTTTAGGGCAAATACCTTTGGGATAAAAGTAGTTAAAGGCGAATACCGGTTTGTATCAGTTAAGCGAAATAGTAGCTATAAAATCCTTAAAGAACTTTAGAGGATAAATGAGGCAGCGCTGAGGTGATGCAGGCGACGCACGCCTCTGCACGGAGAAACTCACCCCAGTTGGCAGTCGCAGTTCCAGGTATTGCCGGCCAGGTGCAGTTCACTGACGAAGGCAGACCTCGGCAGGCCGGGCAGGTCGCCCGTGCTAGGGTTGCCGAGTGCCCGCATGCCGTTGTACCTCACATCGACCGTGAGGTTGCGCACCCAACCCATCTGCTGGAACATGCTGCGGGGCAGCGCCTCCACGCTCGAGTTCACCACCGCCACGTGCAGCCGAGGGCTGCGCACGCCCTGCACACGACACACTCCTCACAACCTCCCTCCGCTAAACACATTTCTATAACATACACAGATTTAGAATTTAAAAATATGTTTTTAGGTTGCCAATAAACAATGAAACTATTAACTTATTAAATTAATATGTTTTATTGTTACTGTCAGTCCGCTTGGTTTCCAGTGATCGGCGAGTGCTCGGAGTGCTCCCAGGATTGCACTGAGAGTGGAGCCTGTGACTGACTCAATCAACCGTGTGGAGAAGGAACTATTTGGATGATATATTAATTGAGAGAGAGAAGAGATTTAGGTGGCTTAACAGCGAGGTCTTCAGAGCCGATGAGGGTGTTAGAGGTGAATACGGAGCAGCGCCGGAATGAAAGGGTGGGGTGAACGGGATATCCCCGAGAATACTCGCCGAACACCGACATCATCCGGCACGATTCCCACATACGAAAATTTGGGAGTGGCCAGTCGGCGATTGAACTCGATTCGTCTTGGTAGGAGGTCAGCAACAATTTCTTTAAAGAAATGGATGTCATTTAAAATCGAATGCATGCACAGGCTGTTCCGAAATATGTAGGAAGTAATCGGAGAGTGGCTATTACTCTCCAAAACAACACAAAATGTCCCTATGAACATCTCCTAGAGTCGATTGTTTCCGAGTTACTGATGTTCCAAAATTGTACCACACATATTGGTAATAGTTGATCTTTTACGAGGTGTGCCTGTTAACGTGATTCCCTGGAATTGTGTGAGTGTTATTACCTGTCCCATTGCACTGTTAGCAGTCGACTCACGTCGAACGCTATGCGCTTAGAACCCGCTAGTTCAGTGTTGGTCTGCACAAGATACATAACGCATGGAGACTTTTAGCAATCGGGAACTGGTGGACATTTTGGGCACTTCTTGTAGATTGACGTACACGAACTTGGCTACAGCTACTCGAACTGGAATGTGTCAGGAAAACTATTACGAATACATCCAGTACATCATTTGAAGGCCTGTAACTCAGAAAATATTGACTTTAGGATATATATTCGCAGGGACATTGTGTGTTGTTTAGGGGTGTACTGTCCACGCCCCGATTACTCCCCACATATTTGGGAACATACTGTACATGTCAAATGTCATGCTTAACTATCTCCAATTCAATGAAAATCTTTTGAAAATATGTTTGAGCGTCTAATATAAACAGATTTTTACACTATACAGAGTGTCCCAGACCTATCGTAACAGCCGTTTATCTCAAAAACGGTGTGCCCGAGACTTGTCGGGTAAAATGCGTGGCAAGCAAATCCATACGGACGAATTGAATGGTGAACCGTACATTGACTGGAATCTGCTGGAAACTGGAGGAAACGAAGTCAACTTTAGAATTACAAATTGAAAGATGGTACAAAATAAGTATCGTTGAATAAAACTCGCAAAACTAAACACCTTTTTGTCTGTAATTTTTTTTTTGTATGTTTCGCCGTTTTGAAGATATCGAAATACTCACTTTCTCAAATGAGGCGAGTGGGAACTGTTGACGCTAGATAGCAGTACTTGCATTTCCCCTCTGTTTGCGTCATTCCTCACGTCGAACAAGAGGCATTTTGGCGGTACGTGCACTGTGAAAATTTTCTAGCGTTGATTTTACTTGGTTTATGTTATTCGTGCAGTAATGGCGTATTCTAACGAAGAGGCATTTCATATGCTTATGGTGCTCGGCGAATGTCGTCAGAGTTACCGACAAGCAGAGCGCGTTCAAGCAGGGAGGTATCAAGATCGTCCACGCCGGTCACAACATGTTTTTCAGCTATTGTAGGCACGGACTCACAATAGGGGCCAGGGGGCTTATTCTTAGTTTCGTTGGAAACTGCCAACGTCGCCACAAACCCACTGTCTCGCAGCCGACGAAAATAAAGTCGTCATGAAAATGGCATTCAGAGTATTCAGTCGTTTCGAGGGCAAGTACATTCGGGTATCTTCGGCTTTAACGACTATATGCCCTACACTACCCAAGCCTTGTTGTCTGCTTGCATGTTTGGCAACCTACAAGAAAAATGTAGCTAAGAATATTTGTATCGGAATTGCCGGAGTGTGTAGAAAAATTGTATTTAGAACCAAATTGAATCTAATAATAATATTTACCGTTTGCCGTTAAATATAAATGCTTGAAACGTTTGTTATACACGAGCTACAAATAATATGTAGTTGTCATAAATTAGAAAGGGAATATGAGCAATCATCGTTAGTGGCAACGCTGATCGGCGAATATTTTTTGGGTCGGAGTCGTGTTTATTTTGCTCTTCCCAACACCACAGTGTGTTTGTTTCGCGGTTATTACATCTTTCATCCTTGTAATTAATTTTAAGAATGTCTCGCCAAGGACGTATAACGGAACCTCAGCAGTCGATCATTTTGGATTTTATGGAGAGCCACAGCCACAACATACACTGAAGAGCAAAAAAAAACTGGTATAGGCATGCGTATGCAAATAACAGAGGTATGGAACCAATCAAAGTAACGCGATGCGGTCGGCAGCTAGATCGGTTACTGCTGCTACAATGACAGGTTAACAAGATTTAAGTGAGTTTGAACGCGGTGTTACAGTTGGCGCACGAGAGATGGGACATAGCATCTCCGAAGTAGGGATAACATTTGGATGTTCGCGTACGACCGTTTCACGAGTGTAACGTGAATATCGGGACTCCAGTAAAACGTCACATCTTTGACATCGCTGCGGCCGGAAAAATATCGTGAAAGAACGGGACAAACGACGACTCACGAGAATCATTAAACGTGACAGACGTGCACCCTTTCTCAAATTGGTGTAGATTGGATTTGTGGTTTTCCCTGCAGGATTCAGGGTGTGAATTACCTCCTGCATACCTTCAAACATTAGTCGAGTCCATGCCACGTCGTCTTGGGGAACTTCTGCGTGCTCGGGGCGCCCTATACGATATTAGGCAGGTGTACCAGTTTTTTTGGCTCTTCAGTGTAAATGGCCAATGCTAGAGGATTTCAGCTCAGAAAATATTTATATTTAATTTGCATCATTACGCAACAAACGGGAAAATATATCAGAAGTTCGTACTTCAAATATCTGCTATGCTGTGCAGTTGGCAGCTAAGTTTTTTATATTTAAAAAAACCTATGTAATTCTATAGGCGTTGTACCTTAATTAGTGACGACGTGTAATAATATCATAAGAGCACATCACTATGTAAACAGTGTTCTAACCTCAATCGGTTAAGATTTTTTGAGTTGTTAGTAACAAGCTGTTCACTGTTGGAAAATGAAATATGTTACGTCATGGTTGACATGCGCACTCGTTTCACTCAATTTTCACTCTACAATTAAAACATCACTACATTAACAAAACCTCCTTTAATTTGGGTAAATACTCAAACTTAAATGTTAAAATTCAAGGTTGTAGGTTAAAAATACTGGACTCGACCTCACACGGTAAAAAATACGTACCCTACGTTATGAAACCGAAAGCCCGTTTACTTTATTCCTTTGCAGTGGTTCACCGAGGTCGTTGCGACCGCCCTCAAAAAACTAAACATTTTAATGAATGCTCCGTCCGCCATGTCGAAGGGGTTGTTGACGTGACAANCGCAAAAGCTTCCTCTTCCGCCCTATTTAACAATAACCTCCGCCACATGCCCGCCATGTTGAACGTCTCTGTTCTGTGGTTGAACCGACGTCCTGCCGATGAAATTATACCCTTCCAACACCTCGTGGCAAGTTAGTAGGCTTCCACTGTATCCTTACCGACTCGTAACGTCACACTACCTTCGTTTTAAGCTTATAATACCAAATAGTAACCGGGAACGGAAAATTGTTTCGATGCTACTTTTTTTCGTCGGAACGAAAACTTAGAATAAGCCGCCAGGTGCAACCGACCAACAATCGTAACAATCAAGTCAGAAGACGTGGTTGAGACGATAGAAGTGCAGATATTCTTGTTACAATAAATTTGGACCCACATCTTACTACTCGAAGAATAGAACGGGATTCCGTGGTAAGTAGAAGTACCACTTGGAGAATCCTACACGACGTTGGTTTACACCCCTACCAGATTCATGTCCATCAGGCATTAAGCAAAGATAATTTCCAGATAAGAATCTCCTTCTGCATCTGATTTGTAAACCAAAATCTGGACTTCCCGACTATCGTACTGTGGACTGACGAGGCCACTTTAAAATCTATTGAGGATGTAAATATCCACAATGCTCACTACTGGTCAGCTGAAAATCCTCATTGGTTACATCAGCAAGACAACCAGCACATTTAGAGCCTAAATACCCGGTGTGGACTCATCCATGATCGAGTTATTGGACCTTCTTTTTTTGATGAACAATTAAATAATGAGCTGTATTATGAATTTCTGCAACACGCACTGACTGAGACGCTAGAAGATGTTCCAATAGCAACACGGTTGTTAATGTGACTGCAGCAAGATGGATGCCCAGCCCATATTTTCTTGGTGGACAGGCGTACTTTAAATCAAAATTTTCCGGGTCGATGGATTGGGAGAGGGGGACCAGTGACTTGGCCCCCACGGTCACCAGACTTAACTCCCATTTATTATATTTTTGGGGGACGCATTAAAGACACTGTGTATCAAAAGTTTCTTCCAACGAAAGATTAAATGAAAGACCTAATTAGAGTAGCATACCGGTGACTGCCAGTTGCAGAGATAATTCGGGGTACACGAAGTGTACGAAGACGGGCACGAATGTGCTTAGAACAGGGCGGAAAACTTTTCGAACACCGATTACTATAAACAGAAAACAAACAAATGTGTTCTTTTGTAATAATTTCTAAACAAAAACATTATTTATAATTTTAAAAAAATATTCTATTTAGCGAGCCAAATTCAACGATACTATATTGTAACATCCTCCCATTTGAGATTCTGAAGTTACCTTCGTATCCTCCATTTTACCGCAGATTCTAGGCAATGTAGGGTTCACCATTCCATTCTTCCTTTAGAATCTCCCAACAAAGCATTTTACCCGAAAAAGTTAGGACGCACCGTTTTCGAGAAAAAGAGCTGGTACGGTAGGTCTGGGACTGAATGCATTCGGGTTTAAGAAATAATCAAGAATTAATTTTTTTTAAAGACACTGTACATTTTAAATACAATCTATTTGTTTAGAAAATCTTCACTGTTATAACAAGTTCAAATTATTGACAAAATTTTCTTGCAGAAAATGTAAATATTATATTATTATATTCCACATATTTTATATTTTATATACACACGTCTTTGGTAAACGGCTCTTATAGTCTTCCTGTTTTCAGGCTTGAGCCTCACCGAAAGTTCATTATTATTATTACTATTTTATGTGCTTATTATAATTCTGATATAACACAAGTTTGTTTTCCTAATATTTCCTAAATTATGGAATGTGCAGCTACTAAGCAACAGTAACATTTTAATTTATTTTATTTTTTCACAAATAACACTAGAAGTATCGAAAATAAAAATTGCAGACATTATTCTTTATTGAGGTTAAAATACTAAATCACTATTATATATATATAATCTCTATTATTAGATACAACCGTAACTTAACGAGTGATTTCAAGTTATGTTAGCGTATCGTAAGAAATTTTAAGAAAAACCAAAAGGTTTTCGATACACTTCTTCAGCACTTTACATTATACATTTACATGTTATCTTTTGGTCAGCTCATAAACCTACTACAGCTTTCTTTTCAGTGTAAAGATTTCAAATGTTATAGAAAAAATAATTTGAAGTGCCAGGTAATATTTTTGCAACATAAGTTTTATATAAATGTATATATATAAACATTCTTTTTCAGTGAAAAGTAGTAATATTTTAGGAGTCGGGCTAAGGCAAAAGGCGATCATGTGCGTATATCACCATCAGAAACACATACTTGCAATGCATCTTGAGGTATATTTCTCAGTTCTCGTCCGCTGAACGTAATGTTTCTCACTTTGTAAGGCAGCCAACCGTTCATCTCATCTTGAAGTCCAGGAGCCTCGTGAGACTGGAAATAATACAAATGATACAGTTCATTTCCAACAATATGCTTTTACAATGTTGTCGCTTTGCTATTGAACAAAACAGGCTGAGTACAAACTAACTACTTTTTTAAATGGCAAAAAAGAAAATCAATATCTACATGCAGCGGAGGAAATTAATGATATTTATCAATTAACACGAAAATATGTTTATTCTTAAAACGACAAAAATAACTCTTAATATATTAATGGAAACTATACATTGTAATTTCATAAACTGGCTCTTACAAATAGCAATAGTGTATAACGTATAGGCTTTCAAGTGTGGATCAATTTACTGATTAAAAATTGAATTTGTGTTTTATTATATGTACGCTGTTATGCTTTATCACAGGATGTCTACTACTGTTTTAAAGCTGTAACTGAAATTCTGAATGACATCTGAAAGCGATTATTATTTGTTCATAACACCCCCCCCCCTTCTTTTCCACATCTTCTAGTTAAGTTACAAACCGATGATTATGTTCGAGCGTTTTTCCTAACCCGTAAGGTTTATTTCTCTTGACTTTAAACATAAATTCTTGACGTTTTGCTGTATATGAAATTAATTGAAACGAAATAAATTAGCTTGCAAACGTAAGGAAATCAAAGTTAGGATTCTTTTCGGAACATTTCCATTGGCTCCAGCTTCAAGAACCACAAAAATTCCATGACCCGAAGGTCCACGTCGTTTTTAGAAATTGATATGCAGTGTTGCGTGATCTCATGTTATAACATAATTATTTTTGTAATGAATATTCGTATTATCAACAACATGGCACTGAATACCTCAGTGTCATAAATGTCCATTTCATTCCAAAAGTTGCAGTATATTTGCGAGCGAATGACCCACCGCTTGTCTGACGCAGAATCATGTGCAAATCCTAACTTTGCCCAATTATATAGATCTTTTCTGAGCGTTTTATATTTTTCATTAATGCTATAGTTCAACTCTAGACATTAAGTCAATTCTATAGATTTTTATCTCTAACGATTGTTTTACATGATATGTTCTAGCATGCATATGAACACTGGTTGCTACAAGTTAACGCATATAGAAGAAATAGTATAATTATGACAAGAAATCTCTTATACAAAAAAAAACCCTTCTTGCTTAAACTTGACTAATACTTGAAAAATTATTAGCTACATGACATTAAATTATAAACAAGCATTTTATCATATTACAACTTTATTATATTAAAAACCAGGGAACGAAAATTGAGTAAACTTTCTATGTTTAATGTATAGTATAAGGTTAATAAAAATTCTTAGTATCAATACTACTATTTACCTCAATGTGCAGATTACGAAGACCAGTGTTGGAATGGATGACTTGAGGAATATTGAAGTTGCGCACAGACTTGAAAGGACTTAGTTCAATGGTACGCAAAGATGTCATTTTGGATAAAGCTCCCGTCTGAAAAAATAAAAATGTAAAGAAATAGATACAATCAAACATCATTTTTAATTCTTTTTTTTAAATCATTCAAATAAAAAGTGAAATAATAATATTAACGCAAATTATTTCTCTTTATTAATTCAAAATGGTAATAAATTAAAAGTTATTTCAGTATAATTGAATACGACAATATAATTCAACTTTTCAAGTAACAATGAGCTTTTTAAAGATTTTTTTTTAAATGGTGCAACAATAATAATGGCATAGGATGTAAATTAACCGAACGAACATACACGTAAAAATTTTGTGAACATCTTAAATTTGTTGCTAGTGGTCATCATAACTACTACTGAAAAAACCAACATTCACGCTAAGATATTGTTTGCAAATTTACCACATTACTGTATACGCCTACTGAGAAAGTACGAGTGGTAAAATTCTTCCCCACATATCCACGGCAGCTTTCCTACATTTGGTTAGAAAAATATCAAATGTTTAGTGAAGCACCCAACTGTGTATATTTGCATTTATATACTTGCATCTGTTTATTCAAGCGTGCTTGTATCATCTCCAGTTTTTTTAAAAATAAAACTGCTGCCAAAGACATGGCGTTTTGTGTATAAACCACCACNGTGCTTGTATCATCTCCAGTTTTTTTAAAAATAAAACTGCTGCCAAAGACATGGCGTTTTGTGTATAAACCACCAGGAACTTTCAGAGTGGATTATCAAAGAAGACACCAAGTGAGTTCTATTTAGCATCAGTAATGGTTAGTAGCCATAAATTTGTGCTGCGTTTACAAGCAATTACAAAAAATGGAATTCGTTATGAAATATGGAATAAGTAGTTGTAGATAAACCTATTGAATATTCTTATTTAGATAAAACCCTTAGTGCATTTTGGAACAATAAGATATTGTATTAGTNGTAGATAAACCTATTGAATATTCTTATTTAGATAAAACCCTTAGTGCATTTTGGAACAATAAGATATTGTATTAGTTTTCAGCGTATCTTCCTCTTGTTTTGAGAAATTTGTCATGAAGAATCTGAATATGATTTTGATAAGATATTAACAGTCTCATTATAAATTCACATTCCTGCCTTTAGTTATTAACGTGATGAAGTATTCTTCGCTTGCGTCAAAGTTACTCCAGTTTGCATAAAATAATTCCCCCATAATAAACAAAACACTTAAACATGTAGAATAACAGAAAAGAATCACTTCAACTTCTCGGTTATTAAAGCTGCATAATTCCTGTATTTTTTAACCCTGTCTGAACTCTCCTTTGAGTCTCTAATTGCATCATGGTCTAAGTTAACAAAGTGTCTACAAGTATCTTTTTTACTAAGTTTGCATCAAGAATGAGAGAAAATCATAGGCTATAATGTGGTATTTTATTTTTATAACAATAATATTACTGTCATATTTATGTAAGAATCTAAGATACGTATATGGACTGGAAAATGTCGCTAATCAATTGATCTTATTCTATTCAGCCACGCGAACTTTATATAAGGATGCATGATACATTTAGTAAACACGTTACAAATTGAAAATAATCAAAGTGAACACATTACAAATTGAAAATAATCAAACACTGAAGTCAATCACACAAACTATTTACTCCCCCGTAAGATAAACTATGATGTGCTTATAACCGACGCTATACTTGCTTTTATAGGCAGCGAATATAAAACACTGAATTTGCTAATGCACGCAACCAAGTTTACTAATTCATGTTGACATCTTCAGACAGTAAATATTGGCATGACTTTGCAAATACTCTATCTGGAAACAAACTTCGAATAAAATTCCTGACTGGAGTTGCATGACATTTAACGTAAATATTGAATGGCATGCTCCCAACAATGGCAGCAGACACATAAATTAGATGCATGTTCTGAACGACTTATTGGCAATATAATGTTTAAAAACAGTACTTATTTTATTTTATACACACTCGAATTAGAATTGGCAAAATAATAGCATATATACTTGCATTCGCGAGACCAGAGTTTGACTACTGCATCACTTCTCTCGGTGTCAGTTAAACGTGAACCATTTTTCAAGCTGGTAATGTTGGCCGCTGTAACTGACGCATGATATCGTATGTTACAGTAATTTCACATTTTTAAAATTGAACCTTTGAAAAATCACTCTGTGTACAGCATGTTTCGTTGCTTCATAACAACACTGCTGGCCATAAAAATTGCAACACCCAGAAGGACGTGAGCTGTCACAACCAAATTCTATCGGACAGACTACCCATCATACAAGTGACATGATTACTCTTGCAGTTCGATATGACGTACAGCACATGGGTAAATCACTGCTGCGTGGCCTAATATCGAGTGGTAATAACCGCTGGTACAGGCGTGGCATTAAGAGGAAGAGACTTTGGAAGTCCACGTGGCGTATCTCCAACTATGCTGCTTCGATGTGTGTCCAAAGTTCATCCGTTATGGCAGACCTGTCGACATCCGACTATGGACCATACATGTCCGATAGGCGAGAGATCCGGTGAATGCATATAGGCCAAGGAAGCGATGTAACATGGTAATCATCCAGGAACAGTCAGACGTGTGGTCACAAATTGTCCTTTGGAACAGGGCACCACGCTGGCCAAAGAAAGAGGACAACAACAAGCTCCAACACCTTGACGATGCAATGCTTGCTGGTGAGAGTACCAGTGATGCGGACTAGGTGCGAGTGGGACTGGAATCCAATGTCACCCCATACCATAACTCCAGGTGCTGGGTCGGCATGACAGTGCATAAGCAGAACTCGGGCAGACGCGTGTCACGGTGCCGCTGCCGCCAGACATGGATGCGACCATCGTGGTGCTGCACGTAGAAGCGGAATTCGTCGGAGAAGATGGTGGAATGCCATTAATTCCTTCAGGCCTGACGTTCCAAGCATCATTGCAGCCATTGTGGTTAGTATTCAGTGGCAGCCGCAGTAATGGGCGCCTGGACCAGATACCCTGATGATGCAGATGACAACGAACCATCCGTGTGGACACAGATTGATGTGTCACATGCCTGAACTCCTGAGCGAGGGTGTTTGATGTGGCCTTATGGTCCGTAATAGCTATGCACACCAGACGTCTGTCCTCGACCTAGTTGATACGGCGGGGTCGTTGGATTCCTCTTCGTCACTCAGCCTGTTGCTCCTCGACCAACTGATCCCATATTCGCTTCACTGTCATAGCATTTCTTCCTACACGAAAACCAATTTCGCGGTAGGATTATCGACCATCCAAATACGCCTGATTCTCCCACGTTAAAAGGCGGAAAACTGCTCGTATGCTTGTCGTGTTTGTCAACGCAGCATGCTCAATCCGTGTGTGCACAATAACTGCGGGGAAACACAACACCACTAGCTCTCAGCAGCTCCCCGACCTCCACTTACATACTGCTTGTCTGTGTCGCTATCAACATGCATGCTGTGCCACTCAGCTAAACAACTAATCATGTCATTGCCCTGCTCTANTGCTTGTCTGTGTCGCTATCAACATGCATGCTGTGCCACTCAGCTAAACAACTAATCATGTCATTGCCCTGCTCTGCTTTACGTATTCCCCTAATATGGGGTCTTTCAGGGACGTACTTTTTGGTGTTGCAATTTTAATGGCCAGAAATGTAGTTCTTCTGTGAAAATGTTATGATGAATTTTGTTATGTTATTTGTGAAGGGGGGAAAAATACATACTGGCACGTTTATGCTTTCGGTTAGCACTATTAGAAAAGTATTTCATTATCATGTATTNAGGGGGGAAAAAATACATACTGGCACGTTTATGCTTTCGGTTAGCACTATTAGAAAAGTATTTCATTATCATGTATTAAAAATAAATATTTCTGACTCTGTATCCAACGTAAAACTACAGTGAATTTTTGTTTTCTCTTTGGCGTCTCTTCAAGACTCGTTTTCGTGTGACGGAAGGATACGTTGCGAGAAACCCTAAAGTTGAACTTAATCAGTATTTCAAAAATGTTGGAAGTAACCACATATCTGTTTATTTAAAAGTAAAAGTTTGTATGCATGGAACCATGCTTAATCTATATACAGTTCTAAACTGTTGGACAGATCTGAACCAGTACTGAACTTAAAATACTACGTAGGCTAAAACTGGATCCGGCCCCCTATTGGGCCTCCCCACAAGTATAATATAAAGATAGCCGGGCAACGGTGGGCAGATCAACTACAAGAAGGGTGGGTCAGGTTGCTCACCTCGAAGAAGTTGAGCGGCGCCTGGCGGATGTCGAGGTGTCGCAGGCGCTGCGCTCCGCCCATCATGGTGGTGTTGGTGAGCGAGGTGATGGGGTTGCCGGCGAGAGACAGCTCCCGTAGCTGCACCAGTGATTGTGCCACCATCGGCACCGTGCTCAGCTCGTTGTGGCTGAGGTCGAGCCTCCGCAATGACGTCATGTTCACCGTCATCTCCAGCGGCGTCTCCGCCACCTCGTTCCACGACAGATCCAGCGACCTGCACGCCGACAACACTGCCCACTCCGCCTCCTCGTACAAGGCTCGCTCCTCTAAAGTACTCGCCTCAAATTCCAACCACATCTTACACTGGCACAACTACAAACTAAATATTTGTTGCTATGGGGCAAACAATATATTTTGTTGCCCCAACAAAATATATTGTTGAGTAAACGAAACTTGAAAAGAAACTCAATTAATTTTGTTCATCTAACAAAATAAACGTTTGAATTAACAAAACCTCTTCGTTGGACCAAAATAAATTAGACTGTCAACAAAATATTCGGTTTAATCAACTGTATTACATTTTTTTGGTCACTCATTTGAATGCCTTTGTTTGAAAATACAGCTCGAGTGTTTGTTTGTATTTTTTGTGACTATTATGATAGTAACAGTGGTTGTTGGTGCATTTATTGATGCACAATAATGGCATAAACATCCTGATAAAACAATTTCAACAGAACATTAAAAAGTAAATCTGTAAAAATCTAATTATTTATTTGCGCACGTTGTCCAGTTTTTGAAATGTACGTATTTAAAAACACGCTGACTTCAACAGTAGTCACTTCAGTAGAGGTTGCTAAGGCGCAGTGCTTGGGCGCAGCTGATCCAGATTCGAATCTCGGTTGGGCTTCGAATACTTTTCTATGTAAACCTAACCTGTTTAATGTACGCAGAGCCAAACAACTCGTTAGTTTCCCCAACCAAATATTTGTTGGGGGCAACTAAATAAGAGCTACAAAATAATTTGATTTTAACTACGAAATATTTCATTTATTTAATAAAAAATATTATTTGGTTGTGCAAAACTAACTTTGTTTGATTAAACAGTGTAACATACCTAATAACATCAACTACTTGGCTCGTTTTCCAACGGGCTACACAAGTGGAATATACCGTTGCACATGAAATTATTCCTGTCTGTTGAGCAACGCAAATATCACTGAGTACGGAGTAAAACTTAAGGTATTAACTCTATTCGCTAGAATGTATTCAAGGCTGCACGGCGCATATAAGAACCTGTTAAAAATATGTGCCGCGGAGGCTGGCTTATGGCATCGAATTTCCGGCTGAAAAGCAAACACTCTTTCCCCTGCGACAATAAACAAAAGTCTTAAAACACTAGTCCAAAACTATTTCATTACCGTAGAACGAATAATACGTACAAGTAAAATTTAATAACCATAATTTTCCGCATGGGCATTGCTTGAGATATATTATAAAGCATCTATCAATTTAATTTGCGCGGCTTCTATAAAGAGTATTTTCTGTAGAGATGGAAATGATTATTGACGTACCAAAGAGTTGGCAGCGGCAGTTCAGGCACAGTGGTCAGCGAGCAGTTAGAGAGTCCTAGGTAGAGCAGAGAGTCTTCCAGGCCCTTGAAGCTGCGGCCTCTGTTTTCAAACACCATGCCCTGGTTGTGACTCAGATCCAGGTGAGAGAGCCGTGTCAGCGATGAGAATGTTCCGTCCTCCACTCGCACAAGGCGGTTACCGGACAGGTCAAGTTTCGAAAGCGACTGTTGGCAGAAACACACGCACACTTCAGCCATTACTGACATTGGTAGAGACCGAAAACAACATTTCTCATGGAGTGTCATTGGCTGCCACTAACAGAACCAATTATATAGTATCCTCAATACTGCCAATCACTGTCAAAACCTTGATTATATATCAGCCATTATTACCAACCACTCCCAAAAGCCAGAAGGGGAGGGGGCCCTGCCGCTCTTTCCCTTTGTCTTTTAAGAAAGGTTTGCATTTTTGTGGCATTCATAAATGCATTAACTACACTTCATTAAATAAGTGCATTTTTAAAGCAGATAGAATCTGCTTAGTAGCAAGTGCAAGTCACATTTCAAACAATTCAAATTGCACTTAACACGTTAGGCGCCATTTATAACATTTTAAATAAATATCCAAGTTGTCAGTTGTTACTTTCAAGTAGAAATCATAATTTAGAAAACATTGACATCTCAAATATTTTATTAAAGTCTTTCTTATTTTCCCATTAATTAAACAAATCATTACTTAATATTCTCAAATAATCAATAATTATTCAAAATTACAAACATGTTGCATCAATTGTATTCAATATTAAATCATTAAAATTTTCTTATTTTACAACACACGTCCATCGTTGGAGGTGGTGTGAATTGTTCTAAAGAAAAAATTAGTTCTAGTTTACTGCTGCCTTACTTTTGTTGTTTCCTGTCCTCCAATTGGCTGCTGTCTGAACATGACATCTCTCCGCCAATCAGCAATGGCGAGACGAGAGACAACCAGGATAATTTTATTTAGTACTTTTGTGTAATAAACTTTTAATGCCGACTACTACCCTCTAGAAAAGAAATGAAAAAATAACAAACGAAATATTAATACTATAAACTGTCTAAAAACAAATTAAATTTACTGACACATGATCTCGATATCAATAAACTATTAAAATAACCGAAGATTATACTGTTAACCAATTTAATAAAGCGTAATTTGGAATAATATTAAATTAGTGGACAACATAAGTAAGTACTCTGTAATCATATATACTGAAAATGTAACGGTAAANTCAATAAACTATTAAAATAACCGAAGATTATACTGTTAACCAATTTAATAAAGCGTAATTTGGAATAATATTAAATGAGTGGACAACATAAGTAAGTACTCTGTAATCATATATACTGAAAATGTCTATGAGTAACGGTAAACATAAACCCAAAAATCTGCAGCGTTACAAGATGTTACATGTACTGAAGACAGATGATGTTGTTTCAAAGACTTAGCTCTGATGTTTGTGTATGGTATAAAGAAGGCGTATAACGCAAAGTTAGTAAAGTTATTTATTATCTTTATGACTTAACGTCTCGTCAAGACCAAGGCGATTAGAGATGGAAACATAAAACAGTAAAATTATTCAGTGGAATTAGGGAAAGACTCAGACATGAGCGATTAAGTTATTTTAGGAGAACGGATAATCGAAAACATGAGATTTGGTCGTTGTTTGCTCCCGAATACAAGTCCAGTATTTGACCACTGTACCACCTCGATAGGTGCTAGCACATGTTGTTTGGTAATTGCTGTATATCAATTTAATATTTTGATTAAAAATATAAATTAAAAATTAATTATTTCAAGTAATACTTTAACTGCTAATATAATATCACCATACACTGCAGCCACTGGCAGCAAAATACTGCTCATTAATAACTACAAGCAGTCACTTATGACAACATTCATAATGCATCTGTCCTTATTGTTACCAGCTACTGCTATCAAAAATTACACATTGCGAAGCCACCACAGACGAGAAACTACTAAAAGTAAGCCACTACTGCTGGAAGAGACTATCTGGCAAAAAAATGACTCATCAACTGTCTCTTCCATTAGCACTACCGGTAATAAACGTTTCATTAACCCCGTTAGTGTATTACAGACTACGGCATTTAAAAATTGTACATAATTCGTTAATGCCAAATCCACAGAGCTTGCTAAATAAGTGATGATCTTGGGTACATATGTTTGACTGTCAAATGATCAATCGAAACCGAAATATGCTAAATCCTAACCTAAGAAATTTACTGTAGATTAATATCGCACTTTTGAGACTTCGAGGAAACTAGTATCATATGAATAAGTGTTAGTTTGTTTAAAGTTGGGCTCCCAAAGACAGGATGAACATCAGCCTAGTATCTGAAAAGTGAAATTATTAAATTATTTAATACCTCTCCAAGGTTAGGAATTGTGTCCAGTAGATACATTTGGCCAATTTGGGAACAAGGGTTGGGTGGATGTGGTTCTGTAGTACTAACCCGCCATTTTAGATTCAGTGTCACATCGTTGCGGCGATTTCGAGTGTGACCTTGAAACTAACTTTAGGAAGTCCACCAGCTTGTATCCGCCCATGATTCTGTGTCAGTCGGCCATCTTTTATCAGCCAGCTATCTTGATTTCTTTTTCGTTTTTTCCCTCAACATTTTCTATTCCCCCTCGAATTTCCCGTTATTACTCTCAAAATTTTTGCATTACCCTCGAAAATCGCCAAAGATGAGATTAAGAGCAATCCATCATCTTGAATTAAAGTCTGACAAAAATTAAAAGTTATGTGTTTCACTTAATTTTTATTATTTTAAAACGTACGGACGTAAGTATATCAAAGGAAATGTTTATGGGTTCATATTTATGAGGCAAATTTTAATAGATGTCACGACCGACGAGTATGCACAAGAATATGTAAACATATACAGTATGTATTTAATTTATTTATTTTAAAAACCTACAAGACATAAGTATACCATTTTACACATCATCGGACTCGTATTTTTAAGGCTGATTCAATAGATGCAATATGTCAAAATATGCGTTGTGTGCTTATGTCCGTTTACGTAATGTATTTTCAAAACATAGTAAGTATGGTATGTGTTATATATATTCGGTCTCATATTTTCAAGGAAAATGCTAGCATGACAATATAAACTTTGATTATTCATACATGTCCTACACAACATAGCAACACTTGAACTGACGACCGCACTTGAAACATCCAAGAGTCAAATAAGACCATTTTGTACTCTTCAAAAATTTCCATTTCTCACTGTCATGATGCAGTACCGATTTTACTGAAAAGTGTTGCCACGTGATAAACACGACTTCCGCTCACCTCCCGTGGTGCACTCAGATGGTGCGCCACCGGTCTGGGGTGTGGGAGGTTCTGGGATCGAATCCCAGGTAAGGCAGGGCTGTTAATTTAAGTTAGGTCATAAGGTAGGTTGTACGCCGTCCCCTAATAAGCCTTCAGGCATAACACCGGGGGACATTAATAAGCCCTTTTAAATACCAATAACATGTATACCTTGATGCCTGTGGCAAATATTCGACAAAATTCACATCCATATCCGAGGACTTCGTCGGCGACAGCAAAGAAGTAACAAATGCAGCAGGTACCTAACCCTCCCAAGTTTGCAGTGCTGACAATAAACATAATCGCTTAGCCGGTACTGGAGAAAGACCTTTATAGTTAGTTTGAGAGATATATTTTTAAGTTGTCAAGTCATCCAAATTGAGATTTCTACCTTCAACATAATAAGTTAGCTCGTCTCATATTTAGAGGGCAGTCAACTTCGTGCCGTCGGACATGGCTACTATTAGAAATTCCTTTTTACTGTAATGGTATAACAAATTTTCTCGGGTATGGTCCATCTTTGCTCTACACGATGTTCATTCTTCGCAGTTTAAGTAAAACTTCGAACGCTACAGTCGCCATCAGTCACTCTCTCTGCTACCAGAACCAATATTACAGCCACAATACATGATTGGCCGCACATTGCAGTGGCCCTGTATTTCTATTTAAGTTAAATTTATTTGACATCTGCTTGCCGCACTTATCGCATAAATATGTTATTCTGTCAGCGATCTCCAATCAGATATGTTTTATGTGTCTTCGAGTAATTTATCTTGATTTTAAACGTGTGTCGCATTAGACGCATTTATACATCGTCAATGGTATCGAATCTGGGGATGGTACATTCGTCGCTATGACTTCATGTGCAAACATTATTGTTGTTTTGACCTCTGTACATTCCGATTACATCATATCTTATTCAATTGTTTGCGGTTACATTCTCATAACGCCACATATGACACTGATGAAACACTCGGATGAGTTGTCTGCAGTGCTCATATCTTACTTTTGCCATACCATACGCGAGGTTGTGAATCCTTTACTCCAGTGGCAACAGTGAAGGTCCAGCTAGAGTTGACAACAAACTTCCACAGACAAAAGACGATGAACGTATCGCCGATGTTTGGTCAGTATTCGCCTCAATCGCTGGCTTGCATGTTAGGGTGTTAACATCATCCTATAGGACTTGCCATGCCTTCACAAGTTGTTATTTATTTGTAGACTGTTGCCTAACATCTCACAAATGGAAACCTGACAAGATATTTCAGGCACCGATTTTCATGAATACGAGTATTATATACACTCGTTAATTCCTTGCCGTATCTACAACATTGTTTTATTTTGTAGTGGTGCTTAAGCAGTACAGACTGAAATTTCTGGAACTAAGGTTGATGATTTAAAAGCCACTGTAGCCGAAGTCAAAACCCTGGTATACACAATCGAAGATAAACTGCCGTGTCTTTTAACACGTTGTGATTTTATACCACCACCCTACCACAAAGTAGATTTGTCATATATATATACACTGAATAGCCAAAAAAATTGGACCACCTGCCTAACACCTGCCTAAGTGCCGCAAAACGACGTGGCAAGGACTTGACTAATGTCTGAAGGTACGGAGGAGGCAATTCACACCATGAATCCCGCAGGGCAGTCCACAAATCCATAGGAGTGCGAGTTAATGGAGATCGCTTCTGAACAGCACGTTGCAAGGCATCCCAGATATGGTCAATAATGTTCATGTCTGGTGATTTAGGTGGCCAATGGAAGTGTCTAAAGTCAGAAGAGTGTTCCTGGAGACACTCGGTAGCAACTCTCGACGTGCGGGGTGTCACATTGTCCTGCTGAAATTGTCCACGTGCGTCGAAATGAACAATGGACATGAATAGGTGCAAGTGATAGGACAGGATGCTTACGGATCTGTCACCTGTCAGAGTCATATCTAAACGTATCAGGGGTTCCATTTCACGCCAACTGCACGCGCCCCATACCATGACAGAGCCTCCACCAGCTTTAACTGTCCCCTGTTGACATGTAGGGTCCATGGATTCATGAGGATGTCTCCATACCCGTACATGTCCATCCGCCCGATACGATTGGAAACGAGACTCGTCAGACCAGGCAACGTGTTTCCAGTCATCAACAGTCCAATGGTGTTGTTCGCGGACCCAGGCGAGACGTAAAGCTTTGTGTCGTGCAGTCAACAACGGTACACCAGTAGGCCTTCAGCTCCGAAAGGCCATATCAATGATGGTTCGTTGAATAGTTCGCACGCTGGCACTTGTTGATGCCCCAGCGTTGAAATTTGCGCCAATTTTAAAAAGGGTTGCACGTCTGTCACGTTTAATGATTCTCATCAGTCGTCGTTTGTCCCGGTCGTTCACGATCTTTTGCTGGCCGCAGCGATTTCGAAGATTTGATGTTTTACCAGANCCTTCAGCTCCGAAAGGCCATATCAATGATGGTTCGTTGAATAGTTCGCACGCTGGCACTTGTTGATGCCCCAGCATTGAAATTTGCGCCAATTTTAAAAAGGGTTGCACGTCTGTCACGTTTAATGATTCTCGTCAGTCGTCGTTTGTCCCGGTCGTTCACGATCTTTTGCTGGCCGCAGCGATTTCGAAGATTTGATGTTTTACCAGANTCAGTCGTCGTTTGTCCCGGTCGTTCACGATCTTTTGCTGGCCGCAGCGATTTCGAAGATTTGATGTTTTACCAGATCCCCGATATTCACGGAGCGCTCGTGAAATGGCCGTACGCGAAAATCCAAATTTATCGCTACTTCGGAGATGCTATGTCCCATCTCTCGTGCGCCGACTATCACGCCATGTTCAAACTCACTTAAATCTTGATAACCTGCCATTGTAGCATCAGTAACCGATCTAGCAACTTTGCCAGATGCTTGCTGTCTTATACACAGAGGTGACAAAAGTCTTGGGATAGCAATATGTAAATATTCAGATGACAGCAGTATCGCATACAAAATGTATAAATGGGCAGTGCACTAGTTGGACTTTCATTTGTAGTCAAGTCATTCATGTGAAAAGGTTTCTGAAGTGATTATGGCCGCACGACGGGAATTAACAGACTTTGATCGCGGAATGGTAGTTGGAGTTAGACGCATGGGACATTCCATTTTGGAAATGGTTATGGAATTCAATATTCCGACATCTACAGTGTCAAGAGTGTGCCGAGAATACCTCATTTCAGGCATAACCTCCCACCATGGACAACGCAGTGGTCGACCGCCTGCACTTAATGACTGAGGCCAACGATGTGTGTGCAGAATGGTCAGTATTAACAGACAAGCAACACTGCATGAAATAACCGCAGGAATCAATGTGGGACGTACGACGGACGTGTCCGTTAGGACAGTGCGGCGAACTTTGGCTGTACTGGGCTAAGTCAGCAAAAGACCGACTCAAGTGCCTTTACTAACAGCACGACATCGCCTGCAGCGCCTCTCCTGGGCTTGTGACCATATCGGTTGGACCTTAGACGACTGGAAAATCGTGGCTTGGTCAGATGAGTACCGATTTCAGTTGGTAAGCGCTGATGGTAGGGTTCGAGTGTGGCGCAGACCCCATGAATCCATGGACCCAAGTTGTCAACAAGGAACTGAGCAATCTGGTGGTAGCTCCATAATGGTGTGGGCTGTTTTTACATGGAATGCACTGGGTCCTTTGGTCCAATTGAACCAATTATTGACTGTAAAGGGTTATGTTCAGCTACTTGGAGATCACTTGCAGCCATTCATGGACTTCATGAGCCCAAACAGCGATGGAATTTTTATGGATGACAATGTGCCATGTTACTGGGCCACAACTGTTCGCTATTGGTTTGAAGCACATTCTGGTCAATTCCAGCGAATGATTTGGCCACCAAGTTCACCCGACATGAATCCCATCGAACATTTGTTAAACATAATCGAGAAGTCAGTCTGTGCACAAACTCCTGCACCGGCAACACTTTCGAAATTATGGACGTCTATAGAGGCAGCATGGCTCAATATTTCTGCCGGGGACTTCCAACGACTTGTTGAGTCCATGCCACGTCGAGTTGCTGCACTTCGCCGGGCAAAAGAAGGTCCGACACGATATTAGGAGGTATCCCATGACTTTTGTC
>NQII01001574.1:342570-405378 GCA_002778355.1 Clitarchus hookeri
TATGTGTGTGTGTGTGTGTGTGTGTTTATGTGTGTGTGTGTTTTTTTGCTGAAATCGTTAAAAGGAAATTTTTTATTAAACTATTGTGTACTTGTCTTTAGGGAAAAAAGATATACATTATACATATAACATTCGTTACTGTGTAATTCACATTATAAAATCATATTCTCGTGAAAGTAAGTATTAGTCGTGCCTAAATGCAAACACACAAGAATTTTTTTTCTTTTTTATATTCACAAGTATTATATTTCTCTTAGCTCATATTGCATTTCCCTTAGGCAACGCTATATCTTTCTTAGGGCATGCTGCATTTACTTTATATCGTCCTACATTTTTCCTTTGGTCATCGTACATTTTCTTAGGAATTCCTTTCATTTCACTTAGGCCATCCTTCATTTTCCTTAAGCTATGTGGCATTTATCATAGGCCATGCTTCATTTTATTTAGCCATGTGACATTTTTTATAGGCAACCCTTTATTTTCCTTAGGGCATCCTGTCTTTTCTATATACCATTTTTATTTTTCCTTATGATGTCCATTTTCCTTAGTCCATCCTTTATTATTCCTTACACTATCGTAAATTTTTACCTACATTAGCTCACTTTTTAAAATACATTCCTATGTTTTATTTATACCTTTCTTAATCCCCACTTCAGTTAATATTAAACTTTTTTTTATAAACGTATATTTTTCTTATCGACAGTTTTGACATATTCCAATTCTCCCTATAAATAACAGCCGGCAAACACATCCCTCGATATACCTATATGTCTTAATAAGTAAAAAAAGTTCAATTTGAAACGTAACATTTTAATTTACTTCATACGGAATCCAAGTTTGTGGATGGAAATCTCACCCCTCACTATTGACACAAAAATTGAGTAATGTAAGTAAATTTTGGTATCATACTATATTCAACAAAATAAAGTTATTATTTATGGAATTAAACGTTACAGGGTGTATATTTTAAGTAAATATCATTATGGCAGATGAAGAGGTGCAATATCAGGTAAATAACAAATTATTTGCAAGAATATTCTGTGATTTTCGAGTATGGTAGATGCAGAGGTACAATATCAGGTGAACGATAAATTATTTGCAATAGAATTATGCGATTTTCGAGGGGGATTCGAGAAATCTGAGAGAAAAATTGAGGAAAAAGATAGTGACCACAAACAAGATTGTCGAGGGAGACAAAATGGCGGATTGAAGCAATTTGATAAATGCCCAAAAGTCAATGTAAACGAAACACCCAAGATGGCTGTCGGGAAATCATACTAAATCAACAGATCCAAGGCCTTGTCTCTGCGTCGGCCAAATCTATCTACGTCGTGTATATCGAGTTGCCTATTTGTAATTTTGTACAAGTTGAACATATACAAGAAGAAGAATATATGCGAGTAGGAATTTTTATAATGAATATCGCCAAACGTTTTAACGAAAACTTTAAAAACTAATTATGAAAAATCATGCTGCTGTAATTGGTACAAAGTCAACTAAGCACTGTTCAAAGCCCTGCTCAGTTTATTCTTTTCGCTGGCCGTATATCCATTTGCAATATATTCCCCTGTGCCTGATAATTTTTAGTATTTGTCAAACCTCTTGCGACTGTGAAAATTGAAAATAATATATTATGCCAAATCTTACAAATGCAGATAAAAAAATATGCCAGTGAGTACCAATTATATATAAGCGATGTATTTTGATGACATGTCAATGTAAGGAAGCAATTTTAATAAATCGCTTCCTACATGACTGGATTTCATTCCTTGGCAATTTTTAAGCCATGTGATTTTCAGTGATTGCGAGGTAATTGATGAAAAGTACTTTCTATAAGTGGCATGTAGTCCGTGTAGCAGCATAGGAGGGGAGAAGTGGTAGCCTCACCCTGAACTTGGCGAAGAGGTCGGCGCCCTGCAGCGATGTGATGAGATTGTGCGAGAGGTCGAGCTCGACGAGGGTGGCGGCCGCCGACATGCCAAGGCAGGAGGCGGGCACGCGGCTCAGCTGATTGCGCGACACATCCAGGTACTCCATGCCCTCCTCCACGAACAGGCCGTCTGGCAGAGTGCGCAGTCGGTTGTGACTGAGATCCGCCACGCGCAGGCCGGACAGACCGCGGAACAGCTCGGACGGCACGTCCGTCAGCAGGTTGTTGTCCAGCCGCACCACCTGCCCACACACGCCGGCCGTCTCTTACTGCACACTGCGGCGGAAGCGATATAGTAACTGGTTTTTACTTTTATTACTGATACTCATCATTCTCAAGACTCGAACCCATAACATTTGGCCGGAAGGCAACGCCACGACTTCGAAAGTCACCGGGTGACAACTAGTGGCTTCTATTAAAAAACTATGGTATTATAATACCTCTGACATAGAAAAAATATTACTGTTAACCTCTGGTACACAAGGAATGTCCATTTGTACTCGTTAAAATAACCAATGAGAACTCACGAACTTAAAATATGTACATGTAAGGTATTAACAGTACACATTATATTACGAAATACGAGAAGTTACTAATATAGCTAATGAACCTACTTTCCTCAACATGGATGTGATTAATTTTTAAATAATCTCTTAAAAGCTGAATGGGTAAATGGGGACTTAACGTCTCGTTGAAAGCAATATCATAAGATATGAAACAATAATCATATGCAACAAAAGTAGAAAATTACAAAAAAACACATGTCTTAACCGGAACTCAAACCCAGAAAATTTCGTACCATTTTCGATAGTGCAATCAACTGCATTACGGAGGTCGGATTCTAGCATAAACTTCGAATTTAATCGGTCCAATTTTTCGAATGATAGGGTTTACTAACCTTAAATATTTACAAGGCCGTCATTTTGAAAACAAGTAACTGAGCCACTTACAACACGCAAGTTTACATGGCCTACCATAGCGCTACTTGTGTGAAGAATTTGGTGAAAATAGGTAGATAGGTCCCTGAGATATTGCATAAAACATTCATATTTTTCCAGAGACGAGTTTCGTAAATGAAGGATAATAAATTTTTATTAGCACATTAGATAACTGTATACTGCCAGTATACAACGTAAAGCTAAAATAGATAACACAGTTTCGTAGATATAGCACTCTAAGCTAAAGTGATTGTATAGCCACCATTCTTAAAATAATGGTCTGTCACACTTAAAAATACATATAGTTATATGGCCTACCACAATACAACTCCTCCGCGAAATTAGGTAATAATGGGTTGATTGTTTCCCAAAAAGTAACATTAAAACCTAATTTCAATTTTGTGACTAACTTACAAAATGGAAGGGAAATGAGGTTCTGTATGATACATTTGATGGGTGTAATTAATACTGCCAGCATACAAAATTAAGTTGGAATTGATTACATGGTTTCGACGATAAAGTATACTAAGCTAGGATACCCTATGTGGCCTCCATTTTGAAAATAAGTGTCTGGCATACTTAAAAAATAGAATTTTACATAATTTGCCACAGTACTGCTTGTTTGCCAAATTTTGTAGGAATCGGTCAATTTTTTCCCGAGATATGACATAAACATTTATTTATGTGGTGCTATTTGCAAAAGTTGACAAAACATGCCCTGTGTAGACACAATAGATAGTTGTAATATCTACTGCCAGTATACAAATATAAGTTGTAATTGATCACATGGATTTGACGATATAGGCCCAATAAACTTAGCTAAGATAACTATATGACCGCCATTTTCAAAGTAAGTGTCTGACATACGTGAAACATATCATTTAACACTATCTGCTGCAGCGTTACTTGTTTGCGAAATTTGGTAGGAATCGGTACATTGTTTACAGAGATATGACAAAACATTATTTATTTGCATATTGTTATCTTACAAATTGGCTGACAAAAGTGGCTATGTGTTGGCATAAATGATGCTTGTAATAAATACTTTCAGCATACAAAATTAGGTCAAAATTGGTCATGTGGTATACTATATATACCAAATAAACCTAAAATATTTTTATGGTTGTCATTTTGAAAATAAGTACCTAATCAAGTTTAATAACTTACATTCAAAATTGGATGATACTTACTTTGATAATTTTCGAGATATAATGTAAAATCATTATTTTTTAATTTGGTGCTATCTTCCAAAATGGATAACTAACAACAACATCCGTATGAAAATTTAATCCTTACACGATGCTCTGCCAGCATAACATTTTTTTAAATAAATCGGTTTAATAGTTCCCGATATATGACATTAACTTAAATATTAAAATGAACGCCATTTTGAAAGTAAGTTCTCGGCGTTGTCAAAAACTATAAAAGTCAGGTGCCCTTATTAAGTTCTCTATATGTACCGAGTTTGGTAAAATTCGGTTGATGCGTTCAAAAATTGAAAGAGGGGACACACCAATGCACAGACACACACACATATACACAGACCCACAGACAGGAAAGTGATCTCATAAGCTTTTCTTTCCTTTGCAAAGTAGGCTAAAAAGTGGTCCTAATGGATAAAGGGGAAATGGCGATTAAGTCACTTCCACTTGTTTGTTTTTTGTTACAATCACTGAATCAACTACACTTAAGCAAGTCTAGATACGAAAGCAGAAAGTTAGTTTTCGTACTTTGTTTTCCTTCTGATTCTTTATACGCTGGGAATGCACATTACTACAGTTAAGTTACTAATGTTACGTTGATGGAATCTTGTAGTGGTGTTATCAAGCAATGGATTAAACATCTATGTAAACAACGGGAACACAGAAATTAATTGATAATTCTTAGCTTGAGAAAGCTTCAGCAGTATTCAGGTCAGTCTAAAAAGAGGACTGCCAAGTAAAGATTATTCAAACCTGCAGGCGACGAGTATTTCTGAACGAGTCAAAGTCGATCTCGGTGAGGTGGTTGTAGGACAAGTCAATCCACTGGAGGTGTGGCATGTTGCCGAAGACTTCCCTGGTGGCGTTCTGCAGGTAGTTGTGACCGAGGTAGAGCTGCGTGATGGAGATCTCGACGGGGCGGAGGTAGCCACGGCCGAACCACGAGATGTTGTTGAAGGACAGGTCGAGTACTTTGATGTTTGAGTGGAAGAAGCCAGAGCCTCCTGGGCCATCCCTGCCACTGAGGCTGCTCGAGTTCACCTCCAGCTTCTGGATGCGGTTGTGGCTGACGTTCACCTTGAAGGACGCGAGCACGCCCACCTGGTCCATGGTGGCGAAGTCGAAGCCCGTGAGCTCGTTGTAGGCCAAGTCGAGCGTCTGCAGCTCCGGCAGGTTCTGGAAGGCCTCGTCCGAGATGGCGCGGATCTTGTTGCCACGCAGGTCCAGGTGCTTCAGCCGGTCCATGTTCATGAAGGCTCGCCGCTCCAAGCGCGTAATCATGTTGTCGTCCAAGTACAGTCGCTCCAGTGATGTCAGGTCCACGAACGTGTGGGTGTTGATAGTGTTCAGGTTGTTGAAGGACAAGTACAACTTCTCAAGTGACGAGTGTATTCCACCCTAAGACACAAATATATTGTTTACCCATAAAAGATACCTTTTTTTTGTGAAAATGTGCTTTATTAGTTACACATTTTCACATGCTTAATCAAATGTCAGTGTATATATACATATATGTTAAACAAATTCATAACATTCATATTGTTTGTTTGTTCTAACAAAACTTCAATTTGAATAGTGCGCTTTTTATTACAGACAAATAGGAAGACTAAATGCATGTTGGATATTAATATAATTTTTTTATTCTTAGACAAATAATGATATTGCTGAGCAGTAAGGAATGATTAGAGTTAGAGAAGAAACTCCATCCCAAATCACCTGGAAAGTACCCTTGAAGACATTTTCTATCTGGTTGTCCTGCAGTTCGAGGACCTTGAGGCGCCTGAGGAAGTGGAATGACGTCTCAGGCATGGATCGCAGCCTGTTGTTGCTGAAGTCCAGGTACTGCAAGTTGCCCAGAGGACGCAGAGCCTCCGAGGGCACCGAGTTCACTGTAGAAGAAAGCCCGTGCGCCATCCGGAGGAATGTCAGTGAGTGTCCAACCTAGTAACACAGTATACACTTCTACAAACTGTATAATACTTACTCAAACTTCCTAAATAATGAAGTTAATAAAATAATTTTAATATGCATTATTTTCTAAAGATAATACTACTTTACTAATTGTTCTAATGAACAATTTATGAATATAACATTCTTCAGAAAATTACAAGCAGCTTCTTTAAATATCCTGTATAGCCTCTCTACACATTAACAATTACTGTAATAATACACATAAAAATTTGCAGTTCTGATGATCTTGTTTTAAACTGAAATGAATCAAACAATTCTTGAGACTGGGTTAACCTCCCCGCTGTAAGCTAGTAGACCAACATAAACTTACATCTATCTCATGTTTATAGTTTAACAGGGATTATAGTCCAGAATTCATGGTCGTAAGTTAATGTTTAAGTAGACACAGAGACCATCAAATCAGATCCATGCCTATCCATATTGTTTGTTAATACGTCGTGAAAAACGAGAGGGAGCGAAATGAAGGATTTAAAATTTTCCGATTTTAAATGTACTCGACCAACATTTACATCTCTATAAAAGTGTTTCGTCATTTGTTAACATATAATTTATTGTTAGGGTGACTGCTAGAAGTTCTCACATCTGCAGTGACAACGGGGAAACAATTGTTGAAGTACATTTCTGAACAAGTACAACTCAGCATAGTGAGCCGAGAGTATTTTTGCATTTCATACTGAAATTGTCATATACCACACAATAACAAAATTTTAGAGGTGGAGAATTCTATATATATCATTTCTTTTTGGTTACGTCTGGCGTAACAACAATGATTTATCATCATAGTCATTCACATTTGAACATTTTTTCAATAAATAAAGTACGTGAACTAAATGAATCTACGTTTGAATATTTTGTTAAGATAATGGAAACATTGATCACGCATCTGCAGTTTCCTGTTACTTGGATTGTTGTATGGCTGTACAGGACTTCTATTCACACAGTTCACTTTGCAAGAGAATAATGTATATTTGTTAAGGCAGACTATATTGTGAGGTGTTTATTGCACATACTACATGGTCATTCTGCTGGGTCGTTTTAACAATATTTTTCCACAGAACTCATATTTTCGTTTTGTAACTTCTCTGCGGCCTTTACTTAAAATTTAAGGCTTCTCTTGAATGGAGTAGAAGGTTATATAAGTACAATGTAATCGTTCTAACATGATCAGGATTGCGAAAACATGCACAGAGCCCCGTCTGAAATCTGCTACACGTAATATTTATGATAAAATAATAATTTTCTCAAACAGCATCATATTCAGAGTTCCATTTAATGTTCTAATATTATGTCTAATTTAATCTGAATTTTTTGCTATATAGATGCTGTAATTTTGCAAAATCGTAATTTATGTTGAAATATCATTTCCTATATACGACAATTTAAATCTCTTAACAAAAAAAAAACAGCCAATTTAACTTAAGAGGAGTGCTGGCGTGATAGTTTTTAAGTTCTTAAGTTTCTTGTAAAATCAATTCTGAATCAATTTGGATTTTTTTCCNCATTTCCTATATACGACAATTTAAATCTCTTAACCAAAAAAAACAGCCAATTTAACTTAAGAGGAGTGCTGGCGTGATAGTTTTTAAGTTCTTAAGTTTCTTGTAAAATCAATTCTGAATCAATTTGGATTTTTTTCCGATTTTTTTACTCTTAAAACTTTGAAACCGAACAACTTTATGAATTAATTAAATAATTTAACACTCCAGCAGCAAGTTTAAGGATTTACAACACTCCAGCAGCAAGTTTAAGGATTTACAACACNTGAATTTTTTTCCGATTTTTTTACTCTTAAAACTTTGAAACCGAACAACTTTATGAATTAATTAAAGAATGTAACACTCCAGCAGCAAGTTTAAGGATTTACAACACTCCAGCAGCAAGTTTAAGGATTTACAACACATCAGCACCTATTGTCTTTGGTCACTTGAAAATATTAATAAATGTGATGAAATAAAATTAAAAAGTAATTACTTCGGCAAATNATTGTTTTTGGTCACTTGAAAATATTAATAAATGTGATGAAATAAAATTAAAAAGTAATTACTTCGGCAAATGCGTCAGGTTCAATCTGTGATACAGAGCTTTCAGAGAGGTCGAGTCGTTTAAGGCCACGGACGTGCTTGAAAGCGTGGTTCTTGATGGTGTGGAGGTTTCCTTGCCATATCTTCAGCTCCTCCAGGTCGAGGCCGAAGTCAGCGAAGTCCTCCGGACTGAGGTGTGTCTGCGGCAGCTTGCTCAGTGTGATCGATCGCAGGTTGCGTATTCTGGCGCACAACAATGCATAGTGTTATTAAGTGATCAGGTCTTAGCTGAACGGCCTGCCTGAGCACACCTTCAAACATTGAACCAGGGCACGAGCAAGATTGCAATAACACCTCGCGAAAGACAATTACAGAAACTCCTTCCACCGGCCAGTAAATGAGGCCGAAAATATTAAACAACGCACCAGATATAGGCCAACGTAACACTGGGAGCGGCCTCTTTTGTCATCGGGGCAACGGACCAAGGAGACGTGGATATGGGTGTGTCCGGCCGTCGTTAACCGCCTCCTACAATCAGCCTCCGGCCACTTTCCGATTAGATTAGAGGCGTACTTAATATAATTTATTAGCACCTTGGTATTCCATTTAAACTCTCCCGATCAATAGTCACGTAAATAGTTATTGTATAATCCCTATGTTCAATAAACCCCATCTTATACGNTTTAAACTCTCCCGATCAATAGTCACGTAAATAGTTATTGTATAATCCCTATGTTCAATAAACCCCATCTTATACTGTTGAGCTCTACTTAATCATGACTCATTATTTACCTACGCCCGTAGTCCCTTTCAGGTATTAATTGACTTAAAAGCTAATACGTGACAATNCTCCTACAATCAGCCTCCGGCCACTTTCCGATTAGATTAGAGGCGTACTTAATATAATTTATTAGCACCTTGGTATTCCATTTAAACTCTCCCGATCAATAGTCACGTAAATAGTTATTGTATAATCCCTATGTTCAATAAACCCCATCTTATACTGTTGAGCTCTACTTAATCATGACTCATTATTTACCTACGCCCGTAGTCCCTTTCAGGTATTAATTGACTTAAAAGCTAATACGTGACAGTAAGTATTTGGACACCGTGCGATATCTCCATCTAAATGTAAGGTTGCCATAATATTATCTATTTTTTTTCATAAATTTCCGAAACTAATTTTGAATAACACATGCTCAAGATGTCCTAAAACTTTTATTATTATTTATTACATAAAGCATTGCTTTTCCCTTTCCATTTACCAACTAATTTATACCAGAATGCCGTCTATAATCATTATCCTGACGTTATTCCCACCTGTAATATTGAACGCATGTTTCATTTTATATTTGAAGAATATATTTGGCCAGTATTTAAAAATTTTTTCTTATTATTTAATATATTAGAGCTCAAATATTTTTAAAGCTTAAAAATAATAACCTGATACTTGCATCTCGCTAACGAGTATTAAAAAAATACTGATGTAACACGTATTCTAGTAACATGTGTTACTAATTGCAGAGCTACCATTTAACTAATGCCACACCTATAAATTCGATTTTGCCAGGTAACACAGTGCTACAAAACAAGTAATATTTTTTTACATATACTGAAGTCTCATTCATCTTCCTGTGGTTATATTTTAATGTTGGCCCACACAAAATGTGCTACAGTCCTGTCATTGTGCGTTCATGACGGACAAACAATGAAGTGCTGGACACTCGAATGAATGTTGGGATCAGTCATCGAAAAACTGAAAAAGCTGCGTTTACCTGGAGTTTTTTTTTTTTTTTTGCGCTTCTGAGGCACTGAGAGGAGGGAATGCTAAGGACGACACAGATATGCCGTTCAAATTCCTTATCGCCTTTATGTACAATACTGTAGTTGCAAATTTCTTTGGACGTTGACCACATTGACCACTGTAAAATTTCTGTACTGACATTTATGATAAAAGAAAAATCTAAAATTTGAAAATACCGTCGCTCTTCTAGAAAAAAAATATACCTTAAAAATAATCAAGAAACTATACCACATACGTACGGTAAAGTATCTTGAATGCCGTAGCAGTNAAAAAAATATACCTTAAAAATAATCAAGAAACTATACCACATACGTACGGTAAAGTATCTTGAATGCCGTAGCAGTATCTCATTGTAGAAAGAAGATTTTATTGAACTAATGCACTCATTATTTGACAATATCGAGTAGGTCCTTTTAATTTTATTCGTTTATTTCAAACTATAAAGTGCAGGATTTCTAGATGAGAGTGTGGTTAATTGATATCATAAATTGCTCAGAAGTGAGGTATGTGATTCTAATTCCGGCAGGCTGCAATAAGGGGTAAAACCATCCTAATTTTGTATATCTCCATGGGAAAAAAGCCGGTGCAGTTTCTTTATACGCGCTTTTCCAATTCATTACGCGTTGGATCAATACACAGGTTAGCATGGATGCACTTCAAAAATTAATGCAGGGTACATTACGACGCTGATGGGAGTGACCCTGAACATGGTAGATGTGAGACTATGGTGGGAAAGGCTAGTTTCAGGAAACCCAGGGACGTATGTAGAAGTAGTGTGTCTAGCAATGGAACACTGCACCCGATTGTACAACATGCAGCGCCCAATAAAATTAGTACACAAACTAACAAAGTTGTCAGAAAACTACGATTTTAGTTGCAAATAAAAGAAAAAAACATATATTTTGTAACNTTTTTTTTTTTTTTTTTTGCGCTTCTGAGGCACTGATAGGAGGGAATGCTAAGGACGACACAGATATGCCGTTCAAATTCCTTATCGCCTTTATGTACAATACTGTAGTTGCAAATTTCTTTGGACGTTGACCACATTGACCACTGTAAAATTTCTGTACTGACATTTATGATAAAAGAAAAATCTAAAATTGGAAAATACCGTCGCTCTTCTAGAAAAAAAATATACCTTAAAAATAATCAAGAAACTATACCACATACGTACGGTAAAGTATCTTGAATGCCGTAGCAGTATCTCATTGTAGAAAGAAGATTTTATTGAACTAATGCACTCATTATTTGACAATATCGAGTAGGTCCTTTTAATTTTATTCGTTTATTTCAAACTATAAAGTGCAGGATTTCTAGATGAGAGTGTGGTTAATTGATATCATAAATTGCTCAGAAGTGAGGTATGTGATTCTAATTCCGGCAGGCTGCAATAAGGGGTAAAACCATCCTAATTTTGTATATCTCCATGGGAAAAAAGCCGGTGCAGTTTCTTTATACGCGCTTTTCCAATTCATTACGCGTTGGATCAATACACAGGTTAGCATGGATGCACTTCAAAAATTAATGCAGGGTACATTACGACGCTGATGGGAGTGACCCTGAACATGGTAGATGTGAGACTATGGTGGGAAAGGCTAGTTTCAGGAAACCCAGGGACGTATGTAGAAGTAGTGTGTCTAGCAATGGAACACTGCACCCGATTGTACAACATGCAGCGCCCAATAAAATTAGTACACAAACTAACAAAGTTGTCAGAAAACTACGATTTTAGTTGCAAATAAAAGAAAAAAACATATATTTTGTAAAACTGAAAAATATTATAACAAACAATTAACAAATTAAAATTTTAAAAAAATAAATTTTAAGAGGTTATTTTTAATAAAAATTCAGACGTATTTTTATTTTGAATACTTTAAAACCACACGTGATAAAAAAAAAATACAAATAATTTTTTTTATCAAACAAAGCAATTATAGTAATTACTTTAATTATTTGTAGTACAAANGTACACAAACTAACAAAGTTGTCAGAAAACTACGATTTTAGTTGCAAATAAAAGAAAAAAACATATATTTTGTAACACTGAAAAATATTATAACAAACAATTAACAAATTAAAATTTTTAAAAAATAAATTTTAAGAGGTTATTTTTAATAAAAATTCAGATGTATTTTCATTTTGAATACTTTAAAACCACACGTGGTAAAAAAAAAATACAAATAATTTTTTTTATCAAACAAAGCAATTATAGTAATTACTTTAATTATTTGTAGTACAAANTAAAAAAAAAATACAAATAATTTTTTTTATCAAACAAAGCAATTATAGTAATTACTTTAATTATTTGTAGTACAAATTAGTAATAATATTATCTAATATGTTTTAGTAATTTATAAGTACATTTTTAACACGAACAATATATCTTTTATAGCTGACATGGATGGGCATTAAAGTAATTATTAAAAATATTTGTAAACTTTATTAAAAGTTGTTCACAATTAAGTAAGTACTTTTGAAATCAAACTTTGAAAAATTTCACTGTCCCTACTTGCCGATATTTTAATGGGCACAATGACCGGCATGCGCCCAGTGAAGTAGTTCCATGTTTAACGTTGAATTAAACGTGTTAGAGAAAGATTTCTGAATACTGAAATTACTGCTTTTACTTTCCGTTTTTTTANGTTTAACGTTGAATTAAACGTGTTAGAGAAAGATTTCTGAATACTGAAATTACTGCTTTTACTTTCCGTTTTTTTTAAATTAATATAACTGTAAGAATAAGCAAATTTGTTAAAAAAAAAAATTCTAATAATTTTACAGTTTCGTTTGACCAACGCATGAATAAAGTGGCCAGGTCCTTGGCAATGTTATTTTTACATATGGAGGAAGAATACGCAATGTGCATACAAGCAGATTTAAAACAGGACTTTCAAAAGTGCTAAGTTTACCGTGAAGAGCCTTTATTAATTTTGGTTGCTTACAATCAGGATAATCAATACGACGGTATTGCTTGATGAAGATTTTTTTTGCAAACTGTGCTTTCTAAAGCATGCAACATGGAAACGTGTTTCAATTTTGATTAAAATTATNATGAAGATTTTTTTTGCAAACTGTGCTTTCTAAAGCATGCAACATGGAAACGTGTTTCAATTTTGATTAAAATTATACTCTTGTAATTTATTTTCGAACCAAATATTAAAATAATTAAATTTTAGCAAAATATATATTTAATTATTTTGTGTGCAAATTAAAGCGTACTTTTCTGAGAATGTATTTAGTGTGTATGCTACTTTGTATTGAGCTCTGCATGTAGCAGATGTAGGCGGTGCTGCACTGGAAGGCACTCTACTCCTAGCAGGTAGGTGCAAACACCAGTAGGCACCGTGTTGAAGGCTTGTTAGTGTGAAGCTAGAGCAGATGAGTGGGCGAGAGTACCTGCGCAGGTCCTGGAGCGAGGTGATGCCCATGTGACGGCCGCTGACGTCGAGGCGGTAGAGGGAGTACTGGAAGCCGGAGAGGGAGTCTCCGGACAGCACGCCGGGCAGGTGGTTCTCGCCCAGCACCAGCGTCTTCAGGAAGTCGAACTCGTGGAACAAAGTGTGTGGCAGCACAGTGAGGTTGTTGCCGTACAGGTCGAGCTGCTGCAGAGACGCCTCGAGGCCGCTGAAGGCGCCGGGCGACAACGCCGTCACTCCGCAGTCCCGCAGAGACAGATCCCTGATGCGCGCGTCCCTGAACGCGTCCGCCTGCACCGCCACACACAACCACACTCAGTCGGCCGACCGCGATTCTCAACAACCTGTAAAACCTTGCACCTGCGTGCGTTACATATCTACAGTGATTGTACAAGTCATCTGTAACTTTCTACCTATGGTAATTTTGTACATATGTCTATTGCAAGGCGTGTTGTTCATATACTCTGCCTATATGTTTGTAAAAGAAGCAGCTCGCATTTACATCATTGCAACTTCTAACTGGTTTGTATTATTATTCATTTAGGCAGTTATTATATATTGNAAGCAGCTCGCATTTACATCATTGCAACTTCTAACTGGTTTGTATTATTATTCATTTAGGCAGTTATTATATATTACCTTTAATTTTTAAACTGTGAAATAACATGTAGCATGTTATTGATTTATGAATAAATTTCTTTGTGCTTTGAAATTTGTACAGTTGACTTGTTCTATGATCCGAAAGTGCTCATGTTCATCANTATGAATAAATTTCTTTGTGCTTTGAAATTTGTACAGTTGACTTGTTCTATGATCCGAAAGTGCTCATGTTCATCAAAAGTACCTACAGAGCGAAAAATAAACAAATAACTACAATATAAATAACCTACACAGATTTTTGTTTTATGCGCATGTTTCCAACATTACTCGCCTATCACCAAAGCAGCTGTTAAAGTCAGTCACATGGTCAATAGTGATGACCATGTTTGATAAAGTTTAAATTTTCGACAGATCAATAATTTTATAAGACTTAAATACTACAACTAAATTGTTGTTAAATTAAAACTGGGTGGAGGAAGTGTAGAAATACCTTTACTTGTATAAATAGAGTTATAACCTCGAATGCTATCGACGTTGTTTTTGATGGTGTTATTGGTAGAAAGCAGACATGGAGAGAGACAACTGCGCATCTCGTATGGACACCCTACCACTTGCTCCCTCTACGGGCCGCATACACACCATCCCCTCGCTAACAGTATACTACAGTCCACACACCACGCCTCCTTGTTCTCCTGCAAGGCAAGTTCTGTTCGCCGTTCAAGAGGCTCAATTTATTTACAACTATTTTAACATATCACATACATCGTTATTTTGTTGTGTTGTTGTAAAATTATTTTCTAAAATTTTAGTACATTGCGTTCTTTTACGTTGTCATACGAAATAATAGTCTAAAATGTGTAACAATGGAGAAAAAAACTTTCCAAGAAGAAATAAACGAGTGGCAGGAATTCTAAATTTGTGNAGTCTAAAATGTGTAACAATGGAGAAAAAAACTTTCCAAGAAGAAATAAACGAGTGGCAGGAATTCTAAATTTGTGGATATTTCTTACAAATCTTGAAATATAAAAAACCTAATACGCAACACTAGATATCTTTACAATTACTATTGTTATTAGATCGTCAAGAGGAATATTGCTTAGAAGTTTTTGATTAAAATTTTAGTTAAAAATAGCTNGAAGTTTTTGATTAAAATTTTAGTTAAAAATAGCTAGAAGTGAAACCCTTACCGCAGATAATCCCGATGTCTTATTTCAAAGAAATTACTTCATTCCATTATGTGACTTCAATAAACAGTTTAACTGAAACCACACTTTGTGTTAAAATAACTTTTTGAAGTTTGTGCGAAACTAATTTTTATGTTGAAATTCCCGTATTTGCATTTAAAAAATTAATGTAATTTTTAAAAATTATTTAGTGATTTATTATTTGTTAATTTATATAGTATCACGAAACCAATATATAACTTTAAAATCTAGAAAAAGAAAATTTTTCCTCTTGAAGAACATTGACAGCATGCTTTCTATTAAGCGGGACGCACGCTTCAAAACAGCCGGTTTGCAGTTGACACAGAGCTTTTGAAATCAACTGTTGATAAAAAATTGGTTGTCTGTAAAGTCGGTTTACTGACGATAGTTGAACGTGACAACGTCTTAAGAAAATACTGATGGAATGGTAGCATTTTTCAAAAGAAAATTTTAATTTCATTTGTTTAATAGATTTGTATGTATATAGAGAAGGAGGTAATTGGAAATCACAATGAAATTGATCAAGTGAGATTTATTTGTACGCATAAATACAATTATGTCAATTTTTTTTTTTCAATTTAATAGTTTTTACAAGTATAAATGTGCGTTGAGCAATTGTTTTACAACTTTTAAACATGTGTAATATTTAATTTCTTACAATCTGTGTTATTCTGTTGAGAATAGGACGATGATAGGAAAAGTAGGAAATGAAAGGGAGTGTTTCGAGTTTAATGTGTCTTGAAAAAGTCAAATCGATGGTGGTGCCTCCTAGTGTTGTTGAGTTATTAACGTCTGATGCACAATCGACATTAAACATGTCTTTCATGAATTTGATGAATTCTTTTTCGCTCGTTCCGCGCTCTCGCTTGCACTTCAAGCCTTACATGGAACGCCTCAGAGCGAGGTAACGCCGCATGAGTCATGTTTTTTCGTGCGTGCAGCCGGCTCTATCGAATTATAAGACGTTGTCACGTCAAAACTCCTGCTTATGAGTGTACGTAGCTTAACGAACAACTGACCGCCATTCTCCCAACTAAGTTAGTANATTAAGCGGGACGCACGCTTCAAAACAGCCGGTTTGCAGTTGACACAGAGCTTTTGAAATCAACTGTTGATAAAAACTCCTGCCTATGAGTGTACGTAGCTTAACGAACAACTGACCGCCATTCTCCCAACTAAGTTAGTACCAAGGTAGGAAAAATAGCCTCATGTTGTAACATTGTATTAGAAGTGTTTAATATTTTTACTTTGTGCACACTAAAAGTCGTATTAGATCAAGTTTCTCTTTACTTTGTGCACGTGAGAATGAGATTTTGAATATTGGTGAAATATTTACTCCGCCCCGCACACAATTACACATTTGCACTTTATTGACGCATGAATAAAATGGTCGGGTTACCGGCAATATTAATGTTACGTATGGCGGATGCAAACTGGTCTGAAAAGTGAATCCTAAGCAGGTCTTTCAAAAGTGATCTGCCAACCGCAAGCAACCTTTATTTGATGAAATCATATAAACAGGACTATTAAGGGGGAAATTGTAGTATTCTGGGAATTTGCCGACATATAATTATAACATGAAACTAACACCTTGCATGTCAGAGTAAAGAAATGGAATGTAGTGATGACTGAACTAAATACTTTGCCAAAAATTATAGTACAAGGAGAATGGAGAACATCTTGCGAATAGTTTCTCATGAGCGATGCCGTATAGATCAAAAAACTTTCTCTCGCTTCAGAAGATCGCGGATTGCTCGGCGGGGATCGTACCACTGTTCCTCGGTTTGGGTAAGAGCGTCCGTTGCGCGAACAGTCAGTTCATCATTTGTGATTTCGTACGCACGTAAAACATCATTGACATGCAAGTATATTAACGGTGTGATTATCTTACATATCAACCTAATGTTTACACCAACTTCTATTCCTTATCTAAAGATTCATTCATTGCCACGTTTGAGAAAATGCTACCATTATTTGCCTCACAGCCACTGAACTACTAAAAACTGCACGCAGCTGTATCTCATTAACTGAGAGCTTCAAAAAATCCTATATTTGCCTACAACCATAACTAGTATTACCTTTTCGAATAGTGCATGGATTAAAATATGTAAAATGTTAATTTCACTCTAACTATAGAGATTCAGAAACAGTGATTTTGCGCTGTACTGAAAAAAAAAAATTAATACAAGGTAACATCTCAAGCTTATCGTGCTCGTTGCGAGGAACTTCTTAACAAAAGGCGAACATGTGATATGGAAGGCGGTTCCTATGATTCAAATATAAAATACTCTCAAGAAATTTTGCAAAGTACAGTGATTTAATATATATTACAGCGCCAAATTAAGAAAATTTGAATAATTTTCAGAAATTTGAAAGTTTTTCTAGTTTTTATTAAGAATACTTTATACAATACGCGTTATTTAGACTGTGTTGAATTTCACATTTTATCTTTAGACATAATGGGAATGCCAGGACATCAGCATACAGAATCAGTCAAGGCATGTCACATGATTACACACACCATAAGTCAGGACAACGAAATAGGAAACGTCAAATGCACTAGCATGTGGAACAACTTTCTACTTGTCTTTTTGTAATCAGTGTTCATGCACTACTTAATTTACTGCTAAGACAAAATGTCACTGACTAGCAATAATAGCCAATGTACGTGTTTTTTAAAAATAATTGACATGATACAATTTGAAAGAGCCACAGAAATAGGGAAAAATCTGGAACTGTTTCTGATAAAAAATAGAACGAATGATCTTCGATTTAGTTGAGGAAATCCCTGAATAGGTCAATCCTATGTGCCACGATACGATGTTACACACTCCGGCAGAAGCGTCTACAACACCAGCTGTCCGACCATGCAAGCAGGTATGGATGTTTCTATGGAATAACCTGTCACGCGATATTGGCTGCCCCACAAGTAAACGCGATTGCATTTTTTTTATTTTACTTCTGCAACTGTTGTTCTAGGACCGACTTACTCACAGATTCTGCAATAGCAGTTAATGCACAGAGCCTAATTGTTTGGTGTGAAGACTGGCATATTTTGTGTTAAATAAACAGGAATACTTGCCATATTTTTTTTCGTAATACTGTTACAGAATCAGTAAACATTTTTTCTTATATATATTTTTTTTTGCTATTTACTTTATTCTTGTTTAATAGCCTCATCGCTGTTTCTCAAAACAAAATTTTCAAAAATCACAACTATCGTGAACACTCTACTCCACCACACACACACACACTCTCTCTCTCTCTCTCTCTCTCTCTGATAAGCAAAAATTTCAACTTTGTAGGAAGATCTCCACCGAAAACTGAACACGACCAATTACTAACACGTCCATGAAAACCGCCAGCAGTCGGCTATACCTTCCATGCAACAATCCATACCAGTGACCATGCAAGATTGCAAGGAATATTCTAAGTATCTTCCGTCGTGGCACATGAGTATTAAGGTGAATAGCGTGAGTAAGGAAGTAGGTATGGTTCGACGTCTGCGGCGACAANCCGCGCCAGCTGTCGGCCATCACCTCCGAGATCTTGTTGCCTGCGCAGTGCACCCTGCCTGGCTACACTCCTTTCTATGCTCACAGCGCTGAAACCATTTAGGAACGCTACAGCCAGTCGGTGGTCTCAGCGGCGGGACACTCGCCGCCAGTGCCAATAGTACAAGCAATGGAGTCCGCTCTGCCCGGCCAGTTTGTCATCATGTCATTAGCAATGGATGTGTTTTTCGATAAGGAGATCGATGGACATTTATTAAAGAATAAAATTAATGAATACCAGCGAATCCTTACTCTCCTCGCATCCTCGACAGAATGCAGATGTGTTACAGTTTCTTAGTTATAATTATGGATTGCCACCCCAATTTTCGCTCATCTGCTACTGCTACTGAAGCCACAAGTCCTCTCATGCACATGAGTGGTCTCGGCAGAAAGTGCAACCACCGACACACGCCAAAACACCTCTCGTCAGTGACTTGCCAAAGCACGATAAAATAAAGGAACACTGACAGTAAAATAAGGAGCGAGGTTGCTGTCTTCAGGGTTGATAGAGCGGAGCGGTGTGGGGTGAGGTGGAACAACATTGAAAGGCATGGCGAGGGACACTGGAGAACAGCGAGAGGAAAGACCTTTTGTCTGACCACTACACCACCGGGACCCGCGCTCCCTCATTAAAAATAGTTGACTAGCTGTAGCAGATCCATAAATGAATCAGCAAACCGTTATTCACAATGCACGCAGTCACAGTAAGCTGATCACGATGGCTAACTTGCAGCACAGTATAGAAGAAATACCGCTAAAAAAAGCTCCAAGGGAAACCATCGGCAGCTTAGGCGAAATGGTTTTCACAGTGGCTGAACGTCACTGATGAAATGGTTATTTCCGCTTAACTCCAGTGAATCCCACTGCACCGAGTTTTTGGTCCCCAGCTCACTAGACTGATTTGCCGAAATGTAGCAGTTTGTTGGCCGACTTTCACTTACATTTTGCACTTATCGATGTNCAGCTCACTAGACTGATTTGCCGAAATGTAGCAGTTTGTTGGCCGACTTTCACTTACATTTTGCACTTATCGATGTCACTGTTTCAGGTTTAGAGTGTATGGCAGGCGAATATATCTACTTCTCCGTGATAATTAATGTTGATAATAACTTCCAGTTACCTGTAGCTAACTCAGTGATTAATCATTAGGCTCCCTCCGTCAGAAACTAGATACTTTACAGGTCTCGGGTTTGCAAATATTTTTCTGTGGGTAGTGTGGTATAATAATTTATGATTTTTTTTCTTTGCCTTTCCCCTTACCACCTTAGTTTTCATTTATCCACTGCTATACATCTCACTTCGTCCATTCAGTCTGATTTTCAACGCAAAAAAGTTATGTATTTCAAGCAGCCATGCTCCTTGCTGTGGATTTCCTTGGGCCACTTCTCGTTTTTATACCACGATTGAATTGTGCGTTGCCTGTTAACGTTTGTTCGGCTGGATCTCAGAGAAAACTGACGAAAACAATAACTAAACTGCAGCAAATACATTAATGCGACGGCTTGAGAGGGCTTTTCTAAACAAGGCATTGGGGAAATAAGTGAACCGTGAAACTGTGAACAAGTAAAGAAAACTTACTTGGTTTTGTGTCGCTTTGAAACGTTTATAAAAGCAAATAAATCCCTTCAGTTCCTTCAGTACTGATTCTTTCTCAAAATATGAGACATAACGGCAGTGTGTTCGAACAGTATTCGGTTACCAGTTGCGGTCATGAAGTATCACGGTAGTTATTAACATATGCATTCGGTAATACTATNTCGAACAGTATTCGGTTACCAGTTGCGGTCATGAAGTATCACGGTAGTTATTAACATATGCATTCGGTAATACTATACATAAAGACCGTCGTGATAAATAAACCATGAAAAACACATCAATACATCCTTTCACATGACAAAAAGTTTATATAAAAAATTGTAGTTATTTATTTTATGTGTGTCAAATGCGAATTCTGTCAACTGACTACTGTTTTCTGGCGTATCTTATGCCATAATAACCTACAGATATGGCTACAACTAACTCGTGTTAAATCGCATCAAGATGAACTACAGAACTGAAAGTAAAGCCCACAACTTCCCTTAATGTAACTTCATCCATTGTGTAAAAGGTCAGACAAAAACCAGTAACTTCGACAGCGATATAATTTCATCTGTCCATACTCTTTAAAACTAGAGGATATTATGATGTTAATCATTAGAGTGGCTCATTTGACAAACGTATAGCTGTGGCATACCTGTGAGGTCAAGCCGTCTCAACTTCTGCAGGTGTCTGAAGGATCTGCTGGGGACTACGTTCAGCTGGTTGTACTGCAACTCCAGTTCCCAGAGCGACCTCTCCAGGCCGGCAAACGCCTCCGGCGGGATCTCTGGCACGGGGTTGTGGCTGATCTCTAGTCGGTACAAGCCTGTCAACAAAAATAGTTAATTTTTATTTTTTTATTTTTCCTGCACATTAACGTCCTCCAAAAATATTAAATGAATTAATTACTATGCGTATTGATATCACATTTAACGAAACTGACACCACATAATGTCCTCTACTAGATTCAAGCACATGACATTTCGGTTGGTGGTAGTCGGTTCTTACTTTTACCAACGGAATCAGGCGTTAAGAATATTTGGTTAACTGGCATAATATACCGGACTGCGCCATTCGCTGATTGTGACAGATTTAGAAAACTATGTAAAGCAGTTTGTTTATTAACTGATACGACCTTTTTATAAACTCTACCTTCACGAAGTGAATATATATATATATATATATATATATATATGTATATATATATGTATATATATACACACACTGAAGAGCCAAAAAAAACCTGGTACATCTGCCTAATATCGTGTAGGGCCTCCCTAGAACGCAGAAGTGGCCCAAGACGACGTGGCATGGACTCGACTAATGTCTGAAGGTATGCAGGAGGCAATTCACACCACGAATCNGGCGCTGTGCAGGTTGGTCACCATGTTGTGCGAGAGGTCGAGCATGCGCAGTGCCTTGAGCGTCGCGAGCTGCTGGTACGGCACAGCGCTCAGCTGGTTGTCGGAGAGAAGCAACTGCACCAGGCGGGGCGGACCGGTACGGAAGGTGGCCGCATCCAGAGCCGCCAGGTCGTTACCCGTCAGGTCGAGCGTCTCTAGCAGCGGTAGTGCGCTGAACGCCTCTGCTGGCAGCGCCGACAACGTGTTGTGAGCCAGCACCAGCGTCTGCAGCGAGCTCTCCAGACCGCGCCAGCTGTCGGCCATCACCTCCGAGATCTTGTTGCCTGCGCAGTGCACCCTGCCTGGCTACACTCCTTTCTATGCTCACAGCGCTGAAACCATTTAGGAACGCTACAGCCAGTCGGTGGTCTCAGCGGCGGGACACTCGCCGCCAGTGCCAATAGTACAAGCAATGGAGTCCGCTCTGCCCGGCCAGTTTGTCATCATGTCATTAGCAATGGATGTGTTTTTCGATAAGGAGATCGATGGACATTTATTAAAGAATAAAATTAATGAATACCAGCGAATCCTTACTCTCCTCGCATCCTCGACAGAATGCAGATGTGTTACAGTTTCTTAGTTATAATTATGGATTGCCACCCCAATTTTCGCTCATCTGCTACTGCTACTGAAGCCACAAGTCCTCTCATGCACATGAGTGGTCTCGGCAGAAAGTGCAACCACCGACACACGCCAAAACACCTCTCGTCAGTGACTTGCCAAAGCACGATAAAATAAAGGAACACTGACAGTAAAATAAGGAGCGAGGTTGCTGTCTTCAGGGTTGATAGAGCGGAGCGGTGTGGGGTGAGGTGGAACAACATTGAAAGGCATGGCGAGGGACACTGGAGAACAGCGAGAGGAAAGACCTTTTGTCTGACCACTACACCACCGGGACCCGCGCTCCCTCATTAAAAATAGTTGACTAGCTGTAGCAGATCCATAAATGAATCAGCAAACCGTTATTCACAATGCACGCAGTCACAGTAAGCTGATCACGATGGCTAACTTGCAGCACAGTATAGAAGAAATACCGCTAAAAAAAGCTCCAAGGGAAACCATCGGCAGCTTAGGCGAAATGGTTTTCACAGTGGCTGAACGTCACTGATGAAATGGTTATTTCCGCTTAACTCCAGTGAATCCCACTGCACCGAGTTTTTGGTCCCCAGCTCACTAGACTGATTTGCCGAAATGTAGCAGTTTGTTGGCCGACTTTCACTTACATTTTGCACTTATCGATGTCACTGTTTCAGGTTTAGAGTGTATGGCAGGCGAATATATCTACTTCTCCGTGATAATTAATGTTGATAATAACTTCCAGTTACCTGTAGCTAACTCAGTGATTAATCATTAGGCTCCCTCCGTCAGAAACTAGATACTTTACAGGTCTCGGGTTTGCAAATATTTTTCTGTGGGTAGTGTGGTATAATAATTTATGATTTTTTTTCTTTGCCTTTCCCCTTACCACCTTAGTTTTCATTTATCCACTGCTATACATCTCACTTCGTCCATTCAGTCTGATTTTCAACGCAAAATAAGTGATGTATTTCAAGCAGCCATGCTCCTTGCTGTGGATTTCCTTGGGCCACTTCTCGTTTTTATACCACGATTGAATTGTGCGTTGCCTGTTAACGTTTGTTCGGCTGGATCTCAGAGAAAACTGACGAAAACAATAACTAAACTGCAGCAAATACATTAATGCGACGGCTTGAGAGGGCTTTTCTAAACAAGGCATTGGGGAAATAAGTGAACCGTGAAACTGTGAACAAGTAAGGAAAACTTACTTGGTTTTGTGTCGCTTTGAAACGTTTATAAAAGCAAATAAATCCCTTCAGTTCCTTCAGTACTGATTCTTTCTCAAAATATGAGACATAACGGCAGTGTGTTCGAACAGTATTCGGTTACCAGTTGCGGTCATGAAGTATCACGGTAGTTATTAACATATGCATTCGGTAATACTATACATAAAGACCGTCGTGATAAATAAACCATGAAAAACACATCAATACATCCTTTCACATGACAAAAAGTTTATATAAAAAATTGTAGTTATTTATTTTATGTGTGTCAAATGCGAATTCTGTCAACTGACTACTGTTTTCTGGCGTATCTTATGCCATAATAACCTACAGATATGGCTACAACTAACTCGTGTTAAATCGCATCAAGATGAACTACAGAACTGAAAGTAAAGCCCACAACTTCCCTTAATGTAACTTCATCCATTGTGTAAAAGGTCAGACAAAAACCAGTAACTTCGACAGCGATATAATTTCATCTGTCCATACTCTTTAAAACTAGACGATATTATGATGTTAATCATTAGAGTGGCTCATTTGACAAACGTATAGCTGTGGCATACCTGTGAGGTCAAGCCGTCTCAACTTCTGCAGGTGTCTGAAGGATCTGCTGGGGACTACGTTCAGCTGGTTGTACTGCAACTCCAGTTCCCAGAGCGACCTCTCCAGGCCGGCAAACGCCTCCGGCGGGATCTCTGGCACGGGGTTGTGGCTGATCTCTAGTCGGTACAAGCCTGTCAACAAAAATAGTTAATTTTTATTTTTTTATTTTTCCTGCACATTAACGTCCTCCAAAAATATTAAATGAATTAATTACTATGCGTATTGATATCACATTTAACCAAACTGACACCACATAATGTCCTCTACTAGATTCAAGCACATGACATTTCGGTTGGTGGTAGTCGGTTCTTACTTTTACCAACGGAATCAGGCGTTAAGAATATTTGGTTAACTGGCATAATATACCGGACTGCGCCATTCGCTGATTGTGACAGATTTAGAAAACTATGTAAAGCAGTTTGTTTATTAACTGATACGACCTTTTTATAAACTCTACCTTCACGAAGTGAATATATATATATATATATATATATATATATGTATATATATATGTATATATATACACACACTGAAGAGCCAAAAAAAACCTGGTACATCTGCCTAATATCGTGTAGGGCCTCCCTAGCACGCAGAAGTGGCCCAAGACGACGTGGCATGGACTCGACTAATGTCTGAAGGTATGCAGGAGGCAATTCACACCACGAATCCTGCAGGGCAGTCCACAAAGCCAATATGTGCCAATTTGAGAAATGGTTGCACGTCCGTCACGTTTAATCACTCTCGTNTGCAGGGCAGTCCACAAAGCCAATATGTGCCAATTTGAGAAATGGTTGCACGTCCGTCACGTTTAATCACTCTCGTCAGTCGTCGTTTGTCACGTTATTTCAGGATCTTTTTCCGGCCGCAGCGATGTCGAATATGTGATGTTTTACCGGATTCCCGACATTCATGGTACACTCATGAAATGGTCGTACCCGAACATCCAAATGTTATCGCTACCTCGGAGATGCTATGTCCCATATCTCGTGTGCTGAATATAACACCACGTTCAAACTCACTTAAATCTTGGTAACCTGTCATTGTAGCAGCAGTAACCGATTTAGCTGCCGACCGCATCGCGTTACTCTGATTGGTTCCATATCTCTGTTATTTGCATACGCACACCTATACCAGTTTTTTTGGCTCTTCAGCGTATATATATATATTCCAGAGCATTGCAAGACTACACTGTCTTGTGAAGTATTGTTGTTGATAGTGTAGTCTTAGAATGCTCTGGATTGTGTTACCAAAACTAANTGGCTCTTCAGCGTATATATATATATATATTCCAGAGAATTGTAAGACTACACTGTCTTGTGAAGTATTGTTGTTGATAGTGTAGTCTTAGAATGCTCTGGATTGTGTTACCAAAACTAATATATTTATAATTAATATAAATAGACAGTGAGGCACAGTAGACCTATAAATTTTAAATGCGGATAATTCAACCAGATTTATATGGAAGTTACATTTTAAACTGCCTAGTTTGAGGCACTGTGTCGCCAGTATATTAAACAATGTTAATTTATCAACGGCAACAAGTATATACATATCAGCGGCTATGTGCTGCATTTGTGTACATAAAGAAAAATAATGATGAAAGCTTATTGTTAATAACTTGTGCGGTAGGCCATTCGTAACTTTTGGCACTCACTCACACACGATCGTACTGGCCACCAACATGCATTACAATTTCGACGTGCACCAATATCCTGCATTACTGGCGAGGCGATGATTTAAAGCAGACCTGAGCAGTTGAACAGATGGCACTGGATGGCAGTCAGCATTGTTTAATAAAATTGTGACAGAGTATCTCTGACCAGATGGTTACAAATTTAACTTTCATACATAACTGACCTAATTATTTACATTTAAAATGGCAGGTCTATTGTGCCTCATCCTGCATATGCCGGAATTAAATGTTAGACGTGAATACGTCTAAATGCTTTGATTGACATGATATAGATGTATGTCGGCCGTGTAATATGAGTTCAATAATGTTTTGGTGTTTCGACGTCGACATATATAAGTGGACAGGGTGAAGTCGATGTTCAGGCTGCAATGCATAAATTATGATACAGGTGATAAGAGAAGACAGTAGAGAGTGTGACTAGTGAGACATAATCTCACCGGTGGCCTGTAGGAAGTAGGGCTCGAGACTGCGCAGGTTGTTGTTCTCGAGGTGCAGCATGAAGACCTTGGAGGAGTTGAGCTGGGGTGGGACGCGCGTCAGGGGCACGTCCTGGCACAGCACGATGCCCAGGTCGGGCACCGCCTTGGAGCAGCTGCACAGCGGGTTGAACACGCATGGGGGATACTGCACCTCCTCGGCTTCGCGGCCGTGGGACAGCGACACCCACACCATCAGCAGTACGGACACCACCACCATCGCGTAGCCCATCTTCATCACTGTGCCTATACCCTGCAACACCACCTACCTCACCTCACCACCTACACCTCAAGGCGAAGTGAGCACTTTTGAAAGCCCTTCTTAACATCTACTCGTACGTGAATTTTTTATTTTTACACCATATGCAATTAACATTGTCGTGGACCTTATTACTTTATTCAAATGCAATACAAGTACAACCATAGAATTTTTAAGAAAGATAAACGTGTTGCTAATATGAAAACTCGCACTCTTATAACGTTTATAAAACAATAAACAGGAAATTCTGATGTTATTTCTTTTAACATTGTACTCACAATACAACACCAATCCCTAGAACTGGGAGCCTGCATGCCAGTGTGTACTGTAGTTATTGACTGTGACTTTTTTCAAATGTTGGTACAGTGAAGAGCCTTTAGATACGTATGCGTTTCTTAGCTTACTGTCCCCAGCAGATCCCTAATAGAAGGGAAAAGGAGTAGGAGAGCCCAGCGAGGGAGACACAATCGGCCACGGCCCATAAGGAAGCATCCCAGTACTTGCCTGGAATTGTTTTGGAAAACCATTGCAAATCTAAGTCAGAATGGCTGGACCGAGAATCGAATCAGACTCCTTCTTGATGCGTGTCCAGTGTGCCAGCAATCACTTGGAAAGATACTTTAATATTCTCCTCAAGATTTTAACATAACTCACAAGTTTTATATTNAGTGTGCCAGCAATCACTTGGAAAGATACTTTAATATTCTCCTCAAGATTTTAACATAACTCACAAGTTTTATATAATTTTTATTTTTATTTTCTTTTTTCCTTACTATGCCCCATAATTTAAATAGTTAAATATTTTGAATTATGCAAATAAATAATTACCGGAACTTGAAATAATAAAAGGTATTTTTTACACATCACGGTTAAGCACAGAAAGTCTAAAAACTTTGGCCTTTTCTCATTATAGTAATCTTCGAACCACTTGCTTTCCAAATAGGTGCAGGTGTTCGGCCATGAAAAGTCACCAGTCAGGCATTTTCGTCATCTAAATGTGATGGCTTAGCCTGTATCTCTAGGCAAGAAACTGTATTATTTAGTTATAAATGNAGTGTGCCAGCAATCACTTGGAAAGATACTTTAATATTCTCCTCAAGATTTTAACATAACTCACAAGTTTTATATTATTTTTATTTTCTTTTTTCCTTACTATGCCCCATAATTTAAATAGTTAAATATTTTGAATTATGCAAATAAATAATTACCGGAACTTGAAATAATAAAAGGTATTTTTTACACGTCACGGTTAAGCACAGAAAGTCTAAAAACTTTGGCCTTTTCTCATTATAGTAATCTTCGAACCACTTGCTTTCCGAATAGGTGCAGGTGTTCGGCCATGAAAAGTCACCAGTTAGGCATTTTCGTCATCTAAATGTGATGGCTTAGCCTGTATCTCTAGGCAAGAAACTGTATTATTTAGTTATAAATGTTATACGAATTGAAGGGAAGTAACTAGGTAGTGGGCAGTAATCTTCACTCTTCAAAACAATGAATGCATGTACTGTGATATGTAGCTCTCAAGATTCGTCTGTGATTTTTAATATACCATCTAGGTATATTCCTATCCACATAACTGCAGCACTGCCTGTATTCCAGCAGTACACATCACTTACAAGAGCTGCTCCAAATGTATACCTTGCACCTTAATACGCCTGTACATGCTGCATCATTAACATACCGAAAATTTCAAACATCCCTAACATGTCACGGGTATATTGGTAATAGTTGTGTGAGCAAAGCTCACGTTCGAAGCTGCATAAACTATATATTTAATGTGTCTCTTAAAATAATCCATATCAAACAGGATTGATAAGAGGCGAGCGTGCAGACCAGGTGGTCGCTGCTGCACCACCTGTTCATTGAGCGCGAACAGCTCGCAGTTATTTAAACGCCAATATGTTAAATCTAGGAAAGCATTATTTTACTAAAGTTCTTTCTCCAGTCCAAATAAGTAATGATTTAATATGAGTGGTGAACAGCGGCGCAGTTATTTCTCACCTCCAAAATAGCTTTTAGTACCATGGAAGTAAAAATTCTTAAGTATTGCGTCCAAGAAAAGAATTAATCAAGCATTTATGTGTAGGCCTTTAATTATGTTCTTCAGTATTTACGGTTTCTAAAGTTTTCAAAAAGTTTCTTAGCTAGAAGCAACACGTGATAACATGATTTGTGCATCGAATTAAACTAAAATATTTTTTTAATGGATGAGGAACTAACTGGCAAAGTTCATATGATGGAAGAGATCCATCAGTCACCTGGAACGAAGCCAGCCTGACAGTGCAGTCAGCTGGCGTGGAACCCAATGCCTACCATTAGATAGGGAATCTGCGTCCGAGGACATATGTGGATAGTGGTTGTTTCGTAGTGCCGCCCGTCATCTTGGATGATGTTATAAGATAGTCGTCTGACAGTTAAAAATTGCCCATTGCCCCAAAATTCTCTTTTCCCCTCCCTCCATCACCCCTAAAATTTCTCAAAGTTGGATTTCAAAAATGCTTCTGGCTCAATATGGCTGAGTTGATGCTCAATGCAGCAGAAGATTCGCAAAAGTTGTTGAAACATCAGTTGCAATAAGCAGTCAAAATATAATCATTAAAATATTAAATATTTTTTTAAGTTTAAAATTACATGTTTTAAAAATGTAAAGGCGTAAGTACACAGTGCTTCATATAACTGGATTCGTCTTTTCAAGGCGAATGCAATTATGATGATATGACCATTATTTAACCCAATTACATGCCTTCTATATTTGATTAAATAGGTATGCCTTCCCTCGTCACACCAAACAACTATCCACAATAGAGAATCTGTAAGCGAGGTCACCGACTATTGGCAGAGGTGCAAGGTGCCGTCTACCATATTGATTGGTGTCACAGCCGGGGTCACACTCGACGGTCTAAGGCAATCACATTTGTTTACATTATTGTCCCTCCTGACTGTCATGTTGGTTGTGGGCGACAGACCTCAACCATGATGAGTGTGGGTTACCTTTGCATTGAACACAGTGGACAATACTGTTCAATACCGACCATAGAAGCCAACCATACTAAAATTCATGGCCAGGAAACCATATGAACAAGCCATGTGAACCAACTGTGCAAACAAACAATGTCAGCCAAAAATACGAACCGACAATACCAGTCAATCATACCAGTCAAATATATCGGTTAGCCACATCAAATGATAAGATCAACCGACCATACGACCCGACCATTTCAGCTGGCCACGTGACCCAACAATCCCATCCAACTATATGAGCAATACATATTGTTCAACCATACAAACCGTCCATACCAGTCAACCATACGAATCAGCCATACGACATAGGTATACAAACCGACAATATAAGCCACCTTTAAAAACTAACAGCACTAACAAAGAATATGAACTGTTTATTCCAGTCAACCATACCAGCAAACTATACGACACACCCATATCAAATGTATATACCAGCAGTCTAACATCCACCAATACTAGCCAACCATACAAACCATTAATATCAAAGTAACATAACCAATCCATACGAACTGACCATACCAGCCAACCAAACGGATCTACCATACCAGCCGATAATAGATACCAACCATACACCTGACTTTATGAACCGACAAAACCGACCAACCATACAAACCGACCATACCGACCATACGAACTAGCAATACTGGTCAGCCATACAAACCGAATGTACCAGCTAGCCACACTAATCACCTATACGAGGCAACCATACCCCCCCTCCCCATGCCAGCCAACAATACAAACAACAATACTAGCCAACCATACCAGTGAACTACGAACCAACTAGCTGACCATATGAACCGATCAAACCGACTGACCATACGAACCAACCATACCGACCATCCATAAGAACTATCCATTTTGGTTAACCATACAAATCGAACAAACCAGCTATTCATATGAACCGACCATAGCAGGCAACCATACGACTAAAACTACACAATATAACTATACACAGGAGCAATACCAGCCAACCATACCAACCGACCATATGAACCAACCCTATCAGCCGACCGTATGAATCAACCCTATCAGCCAACCATATGAACCAGCCATACCAGCTGACCACATGAGCCATTCATACTGGTCAACCATACAAACCGACCATACTAACCAACCATACGAACTACCCAAACCAGGTAGCCATATGAACTATTCATACGAGACAATCATGTTAACAGATTACACAAGGCAGCCATAAAAATAAACAGTACCAGCCAAAAATATGAACCGGCAATACTAGTCGCCATACCAGCAACCATACGAAACGACCAAACCAATAAACTAAACTAGTTAACCAGTCTAACTACCATAAAGGCCAGAGAAACGTACCTACAGACCACACCGACCAGACCAATCACAAACACCGAGCGGCCATGCAATCCAACCATACACGCCAACGATACCGAAGGACTACACCAGCCGACCAGACCAACCTACCAACCAGACCGACTAGCCATACCAACCAAACATGCAGCCTGACTCCTGCCAAGACTGACTCCACCCAAAACCGGCTCGTGCTGAGACCGACTCCTGCCAAAATAACTGCTAAACTGACTAGAACAATGGACAATACCAACCGACAAAGCTAATCAGACTAGATGGTCTATCAGCCAATCAGGTCAACCAACAAAACCAACCATAAAGACAAACCGACCATACCAGCCGTCCATAACAACAAACTGTGTAGACCAAGCTGGTATCATGTTGCTTAATACGAATTTAATTGCTATCATTTTCGTGCAAATCTTTGCAAAACACCTCACCCACCGCGACATGGCTCGCGATTGACTATGAGGAAACTATCATAATTTGTGCATGAAACCCACATGGAAGTAATCTAAGTAAACCTTACATGCCCTGTTTGTGCAAGAAAGTGCCTCAAATTAATGCACTTTCATGTGACGAGGTTCAGTTGGCAGATATGAGAAGAAATTCTCCACCAAAAAGAAAACCATGAGACCNAATGCACTTTCATGTGACGAGGTTCAGTTGGCAGATATGAGAAGAAATTCTCCACCAAAAAGAAAACCATGAGACCTCAGGGAGGAAGAGGTATTTTATGGATGCTTGGTATGGTCAGCTGGCATGCTTGGTCTCTTCCCTCCAATACATAGCTGGTACAGACAGGTAAGATTTTTTACTTTGGTGTGAAAATGTGTCTAATTGCGAGCACGACCGTTAGAAGAAACGAACACAAAATAACTTACCAGACTGAGTGATAAGAAGTTAGGGAAGAGAGAAAGAGAGAGCGAGGTATGACACTTCTTACATCATACAAAGAACTGTTATATGATGCGACTTCGCCAAAATATTATTTTACACAGAGGTCGCGATATCACATGATCAACAGCCAATCACGAGCTAGCAATGTGGCATCGTCATTAAATATTTTCCAAACTAACACACTCTTGTGGTAGTAGCAGGTGTCAATCTACAGCAGATAAATGTGGTTGGTGAGAGGGTGGAGGGGATAAAAATTAATTACCAATTACCTATAGTGAAGTGATTTGGTGGAGCGGTCGAACTCGAGTAATTAAATAGGGTGACTGAATCGATTTGTGTGAGAGGGGGGTTCGGGGTGAGTGTTTAGGGGGGGAGCCGATATTTAGCTAGTAATAAGTCTCGGTGTGGTGTATGGATACTGATTGGTGGGCTGGAGGGGAACTGACTACCAACTATATTGGGAAGATGGAGCATAGGTTGGAGTTTGGAGGAAGGAGTTGAAGTCAGAGGGTGAGATGTTGCGGTAAGGGAAATGGTGATGGTGGAGAGTCGGGTGGTAGGTTGGTGGCATGGGTGGATGATAAGGGGGTCGAACTATGGCAAATAAATTGTGAGGGGTTGGAGATTCGTGTGGTGGGATGGTGGTGTGGGTGTAGTAGGGGAGAAGTGAAATGTGTTACATAAAGTCAACAATTTGTTTAGTTGGTAGGGGGTTAGTTGGGTGAGAAGAGCCCAGCAGATTGATTGATTATATAGATATTGATTAATTGGTATTGGGTTTGAGGGGTACTAACGGAATTTCGTTATGGAGGTTGGTGTCAAAAATGTAATAATTTTCCCGATTTTTCCTCTATTTATACGATTGTTCTCTATTTGTCAAGTTTAAGGTCACTGGGGTCACGATCAATTTCACCCATATCCAACAATGTCATTGGTTNATTGTTCTCTATTTGTCAAGTTTAAGGTCACTGGGGTCACGATCAATTTCACCCATATCCAACAATGTCATTGGTTTCAGGAATGTAATTTTCCCCTGATTGTTACAAGTTTTCTTAGATTTTTTTGGTTAATTGTTTGTTATATTTTTCGGCTATAAGATATCTTGGGTTGTGGTCAAGGCCAACAACTTCCATTATGGTATTCAGTATCCTAATTCCTTACTTTTTTTTTTTTTAGTTTAGAAATTTTTTGTCGGTTTTTTCAGTTCAAGATCGCAATTGCCAAGATTTTCACCCACATCCAACATGGAATTTGTGATTAATAATGTTATCGTACCCCAATTTTATGAGTTTTTATATTTTTTTGTGATTTTTCTTAATTTTTAGAGTTTAAATTCATTAGATTTATTTTAAAGTCACCCACATCTAACACACACTAGTTGTAGTCAGTGATATAATTTTTTCCAGAGTTTTACCAATTTTTGAATTTTTGTGATTTTTTCTTGATTATTTGGGTTCGCGGTCGCTGGGGTCAAGGTTAAGGTCACTCATATCCAACCTGGTTGTCGAGGTAAGTGATGCAATTTTTCCCGGATGTTTACAAGTATTTTTTTCCCTGATTTTTTTGCAATTTTTTTATATTTTTTATTTTAATGTTGCTGATGTTAATGTAAAGGTCACCTCATACAACATGGTATTCGAGTTTAATTGTGTAATTTTCCCCTGGTTTTTACAAATTACTTTACGAATTTCTGTGATTTTTCTCAATTTTTGGAGTTTAAGGTCTTTGGGATCAAAGTCATTGTTATCCACATCCAACATGGCAGTTGGGGCGTAAGTAATGTATGCAAAAATGGTCGCCCTAGGCTGACGGGTGCGACTCCAGCTGTGACGCCAATCAAGATGTCGTACGACACCTCGCTACTCTGTCAACAGCCAGTATCCTTGCTTGCAGATACCCTATTGTGGATAGTTGTTTGTGTAAGGTAGGGATAGTGTGACAATTTTTAAATCCAGTATGGCTGTTCTGTGAATGGATTTCAATATGGATATGCCATCGCAATCGTATTCTTCTTTAAAAGACGAGTCATTTATTATTAGCACGGTATACTTAAACTTTTAAATATTGAAAACATAAAAAACCATAATTAATTAAATTTTATATAACAAAAACTTGCCTGATTATTGCAGCTGACGTTTTGTTAACTTTTGCGGATCTTCAGCTGCATTTAGCAGCCACTCAACCGTATTGAGCAGCAAGCATTTTTTACCCATATTTGGGAAATTTAAGGGAGTTAGGGGGAACAAATGAGACTTTTGGGGTCGAAACAGGTATTTTAGAAATACAAACATGTCATTTGAGGGGAAAAAGAAAATTTTTAACTTACAGACGGCCATCTTATGACGTCATCTGTGATGATGGACGGCACCACGGAACCATAACTATGCACTGGTGTCCCCAGACACAGTTTCCTTATCTACTCCTGCTGAATGCGACTCTCACACGCTGACGCCCTTGGCAGGTGCAGCACGCGTCCTTCGTTTCTCTGGGAGTCACAGTAACCCATATCTCACTCATACCGGCGCGGCATGGTTGTTGACAGTCTTTATCCACTATCACTGGTTGCTCGCAGATCTCGACTGCAGCAGAAATGCTGTTGGCAAGTTTCTTTCCGGTATCTGCAGACAATAGAAGCGCCCAACCATTCATTCGTCTTTCTATGTATATTGTGTGTTAGAATGAAACATTTTCCACCTGTCTCTACCTCGTCTGTTTGTGTTCTAATTTTCTAGCATTCTGTAAATAGATTTCAGATTTATATTCGTAAGGCAGAGACATGTATCTCATTCTCATAGAAAGTGACTTTTGGCATATTTGCCCTAATGATATAACAGTAATTTAAACTTTTGTATGGTTTGAAACACAATACAAATGACCATCCAGTGCTGTTACTACACGACATGCTTTGGACGCTGCGTCAGTGACGTTAGAAATGCATTCAGTCTTATAAAACATGTTTAACATCCAAAAAGGTTAAAGAAGACAGAGTTGTATTGGTTGTAATGGGCTCAGAAAAGTATGATTAAACGATTTTGTTCTTGGCGTGCAAAGCCACCAGAGGAATTTGTTTCTCGGTCTTGTATGTAGAAAGTGTCTGTAAGTTTGACCTCTGCAGAAGTAACAAAATTAACCTCTCTTTTCCAGCCATGGAGCACGGAACTTTTAAAACAACATTGTACGTAATATTCATTGAGTAGTGATAATTCGCTGAATAAAATACATCAAGTTAAAACTATTTTTCCTTGTGTGAACTTTATGTTGTAAAAAAACTAATGGAGGGCGCCTGGTTTTTCTCAGCGCTGTATCCAGAACACTGTCATTTACCGCTAATTTGTCATCCAATTTATCCGGCCCCCACCCCTGTTAGTTCACTGAACGGAGGGTAGGAAGGAGCAATGTTTGCGAAAACAAGGTAATATATTTTATTCTTCTTCGCATTCCAGTTATTTCGTGAGTGAGCTGTAATGATAAGTGTTGGTATTGGCCAAATTTTTTAAAAGTACGAAAATATCGTGGTTTAGCAACCTACTCACTCCAAAGCATTTTTTTTTTTTAGGAAGCTCAGTGATTGGGATGTATTGTAGTTCCTTGGCTGTTCAACCCTGCGTCTGTCCGATGTCTTTGGGGAATAATAATGATTGTTATAATGCCTGACCTGCTTGCCTTCATTTGAAGTCTGGTTTTGCATTTCTCTGGGATGATGGCATCTTGTTTTACACAAATTCATGCATCACGAATGATGGATGAATTTGAAATCTCAGTCTTTCATAAGCAATGCCGTGTTTCACCAGAGGGTGCAATGAGCTTATAGGGATGTTTACTGATTAAGAGATGTGACTGGACGTAATCGTTATAGAGATCTGTAAGGCATTAAATCTGATTTATTTCCATTTAATCACTGCATCTTCAAGATCATAATGACATTATTGTTGTGAGTGCTATATATTTGTAATATCTTTCCAAAATATTTGTATGGCATAATTTTTGGTTTTCTTTGGGATATGTAAAATCACGTTCCTGCCCGGAGAGTAGTGGAAGCGTAGCCTTGGAAATTTTTTTTTGGCGGGATAAACGTGAACAATGTTACACCTTGTAAAAACTGGGGTGTTCAAATATAAAAACTTGCCCTAGAGATATGCATTTTTTGTATTTTATAAGCACTGGCATCACAAAAAAAAAATACTGTGGTGTTTAAGTAAAGACATTTCTCTATAGAAAATCATTTTTACAGAATATATGAGACGCTGTTCCGTACACAAAATTTAATGTTTAAATAGAACATTTTTCACTTACACATAAAGGGAAATTCGGGAGAATTTATGTGTCGTAAGCTATACTTATTATGGATTCTGGTCTGTGCCTAACAGCGAGTGTGAAACGAGGTTTGGATGAAGTTGTATCGAAATGACATGGCGTAGGAAAAGAAATTATCGCATTTAAACCTGGTGGCCAACATATACGTCATAGCTTTTTCACACATATGGAAAAATCGAATGTGGCCTGCTGGGTATGGAACCCAGTTTTTCATGGTAGGATACGAGTGATCTAACAACTGCACCAATCTTGGTTTAATATCTGTGGTGCTGCATGGGATCGTAGATAATGACTGCCAGACCAATACATAGAGTAAAAAGACAAATTTATGTCTTCTTAATCAAATTTAGGTGTCATCTGTTTTGACAGTTACGGGCTCGCAGAATGTTAAAGAAGATTTCGTAGTCGAGTGCCTAAAACATTAAGTTACATCGAATATTTTCTGGAACAGGCACAGGACATGTTATGAAATAAATAAACCACAACAGTAGTTAACGAAAAAAAAAATAGTTTGACACATATTCCATACGTCAGAAATCTTGCATTTGTCAAATGCTTCCTGCTTGTAACGATTGTAGTCTCGTCAGTACACAGCGTGTTGACGGAGGCATCGACGCTAACAAATGGTGATTTTAAGTAGGAGAAAGAACATTTCCTTTGCAGGAACTGATGTGTTTTGTTTATTTCGAAGTATCACGGCACGAATACTGTGCTGAACAGTTCCTGAAGCCAAAAATTGCACGAGGATGATTCTTTAAATTCACTCTTTTCTCATGTCGACGAGCACTGTAGATGAAGTGTTTCCGTAGTATTTTGACGATGTCGTAAAGAAGGTGTAGGCCTTGGGTTCATATTTGTTGCAGTCAATCGTAAGCCTTCATATGAACTTTACATTTACAAAGAAACTGAGAGAGAGCGTGCTTTTTCAAATCGATGTCTTACAATCAAATGGTCAAAGGAGAAATACGCTACTGGTGTNACAATCAAATTTAATCATATCTCTATATACATGGGACTGTCTTGAGTTTCAAATTTACAAAATAAAACATAAGACTCTATAAAGCCATAAGGAAAAGTATGTATACCATATACGCATACGATTCGCTTGTCATTGGCGCAACGCAAAGCCCATTTATTTACGCTCTGCGTGTAAAGAGAATGTTGGTGCGCTCGTACTGTGTTCATTATAACATGCACTGTTTTTAGTTCTTCCAATGTAGCTTTTTAATAGGAAAATTCAATTTTGTCTTGTACCACACACTTATCCTTGGCAATTTTTGTTTTCTTGCCATTGCATGTGTAGGAGTATAGTTTGGCACGTAGGCCTATGAATTCCGTCATGATCTTTCCATCGCACTCGTCCTTTAATTTCCCAACAACTTTCTTGGATGCAGACGAGAAGCACTTGTGAGCCATTGGGAAGTTGCTGGTGCCAAATTTGTCGAAGAACCTTTCATCTATGACCATGCTTTTGTAGAATTTCTGGGTTCTGATCTCGAACAGGAACAAGTCGGTATCGATATATGGAAGCTCGATGTCTTCTACATACTGGGCCTTCATTACATCGTAATTGAATCTGTACATGAGAGTTTTTGACAGTTCGAACACTACTAACCCTGCATATATGGGTTTGTCGAAAAGTATGGAATCGTGTTGTAGTCGAATCAGGGAAAGAGATTCATTGTAAATCGAACAGTCCAGGAATGTAGGCTTGTCTATCAGTTTTTTAAGTCTTTTCAATGCAGACCAGCTCTATTTTTTTCATTTTCTTTTATTTTCCATTAGTTTGCAGAAAGTTGCATGGTTGGCCAATTTAAATTATGTATTCTCTAAATCATTGGTCGTCGCGTGTCGCTTCGCATTGTAGAGCTCGATGTAAGGCTTGAGCCATGTTTCTTGCTCGAATTATGGCAGTCTGTAGATTTCCTTTATCCTTAATCCCTGGCATTCGTTGTGTTTAAGGTAGCAGTAGCGGACAATATATTTGTTTTGGTCTTCGAGAGCCAGGAGTATGAGAGTTTGGATGATTACATGACCTTAGGTAACATGTGTGCGATGACGACTAGCCAGCAGAGTATCGCGCGGTGGCAACAGCCTTCAGTGGGATTATAATCTGTGGACTGCGAGCGTTGGTACAGCAGACCGTGAGACTGCTTAACAAAGTTATTGAACTGAATGCGTGAATGTAAGACGTTTTGAGTTATAGCAATAGACAGACTGAACATGTGTGAATAATGAGTGAATTAAGTGATTATAACCAACGTAGCACATAAAGAAGGACTTTAATTAGAATTTAGATAGAAATTTAATATTGCGCTCACTAATAATAACAAGAGAAATTGTAGAGACAGATAGTATAATCGTGTTAATAAAATCTATATAAATAAATTTAGAAATCAATATTTATTTTAATTTTTATTAAGGCCTCCATCTATTACGAAATCGTATACGCCTCTCTGGTATCTTGTAACAATTTCATAACGTGGTGTTTGCCAGCTTATGAATGTGGGCCAGTCTAAGGTACAATTGTCACAAAATTGGTATTGATATCGGATATGTATATAAATATAAATCAGTAGTAGTATGATTATAGCAAGTTCAGCACAATGTTTTATTTAATGGGAGCTGTGCAGCTTGTGCGGCTAGGGGGGTCTTAGTATTGACTCGGAAGAGCATGGCAGTCTTTGTATCGACTCAGCCTTAGCTTCGTCTTCGATGGAATCTGAAGATGGGGCGCGCCCTATCTTCTGTCACCAAGTTCTTATGATTTTTTCTGCGGTTTTAAAATTGTCTAAGAAAATTTATATTCTTTTTGGTTTGAAGTGGTATATGTTGTTCGAGATGGTGGTCAAAGGTTAATGTCAAGGTCACATGATGTCATCCATGGTCAAGACCAAGGTTATTTGTTTGCCATGGTTCCTGCTATTGGGAGTGGGGCAGATGGATTTTCTCGGAGTTTTCCCATGCTGGTTTTATATACAAGATATATATTTTTTACTTTTAATTCCTTAGCGTAGATGTTGCCCGATATGGTTGCCAAAGGTTAAGATTAAGGTCGCATGTCATCACGGTTCCTACTATTGCCATCGAAAAGTATAATATAACTGAATATATATATATATATATATATATATATATGGTGATGATAATGATAGTATAGGCTCGCTGGTTCAGTTGCTATGCAGACTGCGAAAAGTGAATATTTACTGTTGAGAACGTACCGTTATTTGACGATGGAAAGTATTCGGCATCATTATGTGTGTTGCTAAAAAAAAAAAAAACCTTTTCTATCATAAACAATTGCCGACAGTACGAAGCTGTTTGTCATCACAATGCATGATGATGTATGTTCATACAAGGAAAGTGTAAATCTCAGTTTGGATGTTGTAGCAACTTGAAAAGGAACCTTGCAACATGCAAGGGTTTTCCTGCACTGCCTGTTAAGCGTTATCTGTGTAGAGTACCAGATAAATGTAAGGGTTCATTTATCAATGTTAGAGCAAATCTTTGCTCCCACCAAGACATTCATGTAAGTTTTGTGACAAGATATTTACATATGCGTACAACTCAAGGAGACATGAAAAAGTATGCATGTGAGGGGCATCATTCGTGTGACATATCGATGTAATAAGTGTAGACGAATGTATGCACGTGTTGACAATTAAAATAGTTATTTGAATCTTTGTAAAGGAATGACTATATGGACCTCTGATGATTGACAGGGTTATCCATCTTCCTCACAGCTTTAAGCGGAAAAATTGCTCTCNACGAAGCTGTTTGTCATCACAATGCATGATGATGTATGTTCATACAAGGAAAGTGTAAATCTCAGTTTGGATGTTATAGCAACTTGAAAAGGAACCTTGCAACATGCAAGGGTTTTCCTGCACTGCCTGTTAAGCGTTATCTGTGTAGAGTACCAGATAAATGTGAGGGTTCATTTATCAATGTTAGAGCAAATCTTTGCTCCCACCAAGACATTCATGTAAGTTTTGTGACAAGATATTTACATATGCGTACAACTCAAGGAGACATGAAAAAGTATGTATGTGAGGGGCATCATTCGTGTGGCATATCGATGTAATAAGTGTAGACGAATGTATGCACGTGTTGACAATTAAAATAGTTATTTGAATCTTTGTAAAAGAATGACTATATGGACCTCTGATGATTGACAGGGTTATCCATCTTCCTCACAGCTTTAAGCGGAAAAATTGCTCTCAAGCTGTCTTAAATTATATATCGGATATTACGCCTGTCACTTCATAAACAGCATCTGATTTTACAACACAGTATAAGTCAGTGCCCTGCAAGTCAAACCCTAATATAAAAGGCTTTTTCCTGAAGCTATCTGCATTCAGGGTTTTCTAAAGGATTATGTTGCACCGAATATATTAATTACGTCGAGAGATGTTTGTTCTTTCCTGTCAAGTATGAAACCTAATATAATAAACCAACTTATCGATGAGGTGGAAAAATATGGTGTTGACAAATATAAAACGTAGCTGGACTGTAACTATACGAAACCAAAGCCTAACGATGGTGAATATTTTAGCAAAGCCTTCAAGACTTCGAATGTATATGTGTATCATGTACACATAATAGAAATCATTGTTATTTATAGTATACACAAGTTATGTCAAGGGGAAAGACAAATGGTTACGAAGGGTTCGGGTTGGGCCCTGTCTTCGGTACATCATCTAAAGCAAAGAACACGTAGGCACTCCACTTGGTCGATAGTCACATACTGTGTTCTTCTACCCCAGTATAGAGACTTACAACATAACTTCGCTTTTGATTAATGGGATGATGATTTAAATTACTGCAACTGCATAAAATCACTCAGTTGTTAAACATACATGTGTGGTGCCGGTACTGCCAGAAGGTAGCAGTGAGGTGTTAGCAGTGAGGAATGAGGAGTCGACAGTGAGGGGACAGCAGTGAGGAGTCAGCAGTGAGGAGTCAGCAGTAAGGAGACTGCAGTGAGGAGTCAGTGGTGAGGATTCAACAGTGAGGATTCAGCAGTAAGGAGTCAGTAACGAGGAGTCAGCAGTGAGGACACAGCACTGCTTAGTAGTACNTCAACAGTGAGGATTCAGCAGTAAGGAGTCAGTAACGAGGAGTCAGCAGTGAGGACACAGCACTGCTTAGTAGTACACATACATTTATTACTCTCGGTAAATTTATTATTGTAGGTATGTGTACTTATTCATTACACAATTACTCATGCAATTGTTTATTATGCATTAATTACCCCTAATTACCTTGGATGGGAGCAAACACAGAAGCATCTCACCTCNCTCATGCAATTGTTTATTATGCATTAATTACCCCTAATTACCTTGGATGGGAGCAAACACAGAAGCATCTCACCTACCCTCACCACCCCTCGTCAGTTTTGTTTCGGCAACCATTGAGTAAACATGTGTATGTAGTGTGTTATTACTCTCTCGGTAAATATTCTTACTCTTGTTACATGTACTTGCTCTCGGTNCTCATGCAATTGTTTATTATGCATTAATTACCCCTAATTACCTTGGATGGGAGCAAACACAGAAGCATCTCACCTCCCCTCGTCAGTTTTGTTTCGGCAACCATTGGGTAAACATGTGTATGTAGTGTGTTATTACTCTCTCGGTAAATATTCTTACTCTTGTTACATGTACTTGCTCTCGGTNGTAAACATGTGTATGTAGTGTGTTATTACTCTCTCGGTAAATATTCTTACTCTTGTTACATGTACTTGCTCTCGGTATATTCATTTATCTCTGTATTCGTCAGTGTTCAATATGCAATTAATAATTACGCAATTACGTCTAATGACATCTAATTACCATCTACGGGTTTCGAACCAAGGACTGACCACCTCCTCAACCTTCCTGGTCCAAAACCACACCCCTCTTACTCTGGCCCTAACCACTCGCCCTCCAGAGTTTCTCGAAAAATTTCAGAGTCCCGCAAATGTCGCTTGGGCATTTTTTCCACCGAAAGGATGCCCCTACAAGCGAAGGGACTCGCACAGCTCAGTTCAGAAGGGGTGGGATAACCTGTTAGCCAACAACACACTTTCCTGAGGGAGGGGGTAGGAGGTTGATCAGTTTGCCAGGTTAAGGTATGCCTCCATTTAGGGTCCACCCTGGAGACAACCCTTTACAGATTAAATAAATGTATTTTATGCCACTAATGACTCCCTAGTGTGCTCAAACTGCCCCGCTCCCACTACTCATGCATGTGCAAATATTATGCCAATTTACACTCAACTTTGCATCAAGCTATAATACTGAAACTTTATTTGCCATACATTTAAATGTTACACTCGCAATGCAGCACCAAGTCTTACAACGATTTTACTTGATTCGCTGCCAACTTAACTTAGCGCATATGCAGTTAAGAGCTTTGGCCATGAAAAATTCATTATATTTNTTTACTTGATTCGCTGCCAACTTAACTTAGCGCATATGCAGTTAAGAGCTTTGGCCATGAAAAATTCATTATATTTTATTTGCGCTACATACTGGTAAACCTTTAGACAATACCTGTGATTACTATTTCCTTGGATAAAATGTTTTTAGTTCGCATGGTTTTTGCAAAATAACATGTCACAGTCAAAATTTTACTGTTTATAATTCACAAATAAAACAATACAAACTATCGCAGAAAATTTAACAAGCGCCACTGAAAGGTCTTGTCTTAATTCATTTTAATATATACTTAGCAAAGGTTATTTTTGTGAAAATTAAAGGGAAGACACAAATGTAAAATATGAATGAATGTCCTATTTTCAGAAATTCTTTAATATTGAAAAATCATTTCCTTGTACGATTATAAAACTTGTACATTTATAAAACAGTACGTTTTCCTGTAAAAACTATGCACGCAATGGTTTTGGGAGGAAAGAGTAATCATTCATAATGCCATAATGTTAAACAGTATGTGGCGAAAATAGAAAACTAAAAATAACGGATAGTGATTATCTTCAAAGGTCGATTTCAAAAGCGCTCACTTTTCCATGAGCATGGTATTACAGTAACATGTTCAATATCTTTATACCTAGGTGGGAATAATTTTGGTTAAATTCGATTTAAATGAAAAGGTATAATTTTGAAATGATTACACTTATTTTTAATAAAACGATTATAACTACCATTATTATGTTAAATGTACCATGCAAGGTTTAATGTTAGTTCAGGCTACTAAAGGTAATATTTGTAAATTAAAAATTAAGACAAATCTAAACATTTAAAATTAATAACATAAAAAAACTTGTTATTAAATTTTATTGTTAAAACATCAATTATTAAAACTAACAATACATTTTTTAATACGAACTTTTTCTACCAATTTTATTTTGAATTCAAAATGTGTTCACCAATCTCAGTGTTTTTTTCAATTATTATCTCAAATTCTGAAGAAAATTTCTTAAGAGTGCGGCATACTTGGTCTTTTCTCGCAGTATCAAAGTTTAAATAGATGCCATTGAAAACGTAAAATTTTTCTAGCCGTTCACATCTCAAATTATTATGAATTATGCCTATATGTCAGGAATTATCATTAACATCGCAAGTTATTTACTTAAAATGCTGGATTTAATTTTGGCAAGTGGGTCTGATTGAAACTGGGCGAAATACTTCTTAATGCTGAACAACCACTAGCGTCTCTGAAAAACCAAAAAAAGCAGCACGCTCCTAAATAAAGTGACGCGTGTGTTTAAGGAGAAAGTAGAACTCCCGATTCCTGAGGGATGTGCAAGTGCTTTAAACCCAAACAAACGTGGAACGAATTTAAGTAAAATACGAGCAAAACTGGATANCCTGAGGGATGTGCAAGTGCTTTAAACCCAAACAAACGTGGAACGAATTTAAGTAAAATACGAGCAAAACTGGATAATTGACGCACGTTAGTTTCCACGTGAAATTCTGGGGAAAAATAAAAAACAAGGACATAAGAATGATAACAAATAAATGTATGTGCTACGAGAGGTATAGGACTTCTCGCAGACACAAGCGCCACTAAAGTAAACAAAAAGTATTGTGACCACTACAAAATGACAGTAATTTTGAGTATTCAGCTCGGAAGCCAGCCTGGACGCCCAATGTGTGTTAACTCTGCGACGGTCTGCCATAGCATCCAGCAGTGTCGTGAGCACGCAGGGGAAAAACAACACCAAGTTCTAAGCCTGGGAAAGAAATTTTTCGTCACCTTGTAATAAGTACCTTACTTTGAATTGAGACCGGATCGTGTTTTTCGCTCAACTAATAAGAAGTTTTAGCTTGCGTGTATAGTTCTGATGAAATGTGTTACCGAAGGCAGCAGCAGGGGTCGCAGGCAGGTAGAGAGGTTCGCGCTAAACTCACCATGGCATATGTTCAGTGGCTGCGCCGAGCAGCGGTTGCTCGGGGTAGGAGCTAGAAGAGTGGTGTCGCAGGAGCCGTGACTCGAAGACTGACTCTCACCAGCCTGGCTCGCGCTCCCAAGTAACCTGCAAAGCACGCAACCGGCCTTCAAGCCGAGCCGCGGTACGGCTTCTCGTAATGGGATTGCTTCCGCAGAGACGAACACAAGGCCACGTGAGGGAGGGATTAGCCGCCTCTCCTTCCCTAATGTGCCGCTGTTTTTTAAATTGTATTTGCAGTGACCAGCCCCGGCCAATACGCCGTGTGTTAGAGGTGTCTCACGAGCTGGCTCGCCATCTACTCAACTACTTCCATCAACTGTATCCATATGAAGCAACAACGAACTCGCATTTGCGATGCGCCTCAATATTTCTTTCACGTTTAGTTTTGCGTTTGTATCCTTGTTAACGAATTGCTCATTTCATCAGTAAAAACATAATATTTCCCATATATTTCAATGGGCCGCGATGGTGTGGTGGCTATACATACATACTACTCTCCTCCCACCAAGACGACCTGGGTTCGATTCCCGGTGGGTCGCCCCCGGACTTTCGCAGGTGGGAATCATGCCGGACGATGCCGCTGGTCGGCGACTTTCCTCGGGGATCTCCCATTTCCCCCTCTCTTTCATTTCGGCGCTGCTCCATACTCACGTCGCTTCACCTTCATCGCCTCTCAAGACCTCGCTGTTAAAATATCCGCCCACACCCCTTCACTCGCTTTTATATTTTTATTAGGTTTCCCGGTTTTAGGGGAGTACATCGAATGAGATCAGCTATGCTACTGGAACAAATAATTTTGACAAAGTAACATGTTTTCATGAGGAATCAGCAGGGGCTTGTATTAAGGGCATTTATTAGTATCACCATAATCACGACATCATAATTTCTGCTACCTTATGAATAATATTAACAATTTCTTAAGACAAATTTTTTAAAATGATATTTACTAATAAAATATGTTTGCAAATTATTTTGTTAAAACACCAATTACAAAACCCTAATGTTTTCTATGCAGTATAGTTAGGTACTGCTAGGTAGCATGCCATCCCTAATACCAAAGACTCAAATTAATACATGACACAACATGTATTTCTGAAAGTGCAATAATTGTGATTTGAACATTATCATCTTGTCGCTGCAATCGCAAAGTCCANACACAACATGTATTTCTGAAAGTGCAATAATTGTGATTTGAACATTATCATCTTGTCGCTGCAATCGCAAAGTCCATCTTCAGCACAGGTTTTTGCAATATTTTCGTGGCTATTGTGTTTAAAGTGACAATATCCAATACGCCATCAGAAAATCAAAAACCTCCTAGAAGAAATAACGCACATACGCCCCAATGGAATGCGTGTACGTATGAAACATTGGCCTCGATACATTAGTAGCGGTTTTGTAAAGCACAACGGAAAATTAATTGCAAACAAACTATATTTAATGCATTATTCCACTCACTGTGTACATGACNGCAAACAAACTATATTTAATGCATTTTTCCACTCACTGTGTACATGACAGGATATTGAATACACTGTCACAGCTTTATTGGAGTCTGCGTATAAATATATTCATTAATGAATAATATTTTGTAACGTTTTATAAAAAAAATATTTTTTTTTAGTCTATACTCAATGTACTACTACCGAACCATGTGCGCACTGTATAGGAAATGGAGTTTGTATAAATAAATACATTATGCCATATAATTTTATAGATTTTAAGAAAGTTTAAGTAAATATGACATATATTTCTTTGGCAGTGGCAACATTAATGAGAATAAATAAAGTCAATAATTTAAAGAATAAAACAGCAGCTTTCCTACATAAAATTGTAGTGACAATGTTAATTATTTCATGTAAGTCAGTAACCTCGATAGGGAATAACACGTAATGGCTAGTCAGAAGCATAGATGATAATGAGTGTCATCTTATTTGTATTACTTTTATTTGAGTTGTTTACTTCTGTGATAAGCCATTACTTACTGTGTCGTACACTTGAACACCACAAACATTGTAATTGTTATTTTATTATTTGATATAATCGACCATTATTCTCGTATTCTCCCGTCGCCAGCACAACGCCCTCGTGGAGATATTCGTTTTAAAAGCGGGGCCAGGAACTTACTTAACATACAAAGGCAGTTAAGACGTATTCAATAAAGGCTAAGGAGAGAGGTAAAGATAAAATTAGGGGGAAAAAATGTAATGCGTCGATGTGTAGATCGGGTGACATGTAAAACTATTACGCCACGCTGAGAAAAAAATGAGGTTGTAGGAACCAAATTTCAGTACCTATAATACATCTAGACTCTTAATATAGTGACAGCAATCATAATGGTGGTAGTACCATCAAAATATTGTTAACGTAGATAGTTACAGCAACAGAACTGTAAGTTGCTGTTCTGTTTGTGATTGTATCTCCAGTTCCTACAGCAGAGCTCACTGTCCCTACTATAAAACAGACATTACCGTCTTCAGAATAACTTCAGAAACATTTGAATTGTTCTCACAGCAAAAATAAATGCAACACACTAACAGAGCATTCTGATGCTGGAACAGATCTTTGGTTACTGCTGCCCTGAAACCAGATTGTAGAATTGTTGTGTTGTCACTTTTCTGCTGATTTTTTTTTTTCAGTGCAGGTGTTAGATAAGTGTTTATAAAACAAAAACTTATTTTTGTTGCCACTAGTTTAAGCACAACACTATTAATATTACGTTAATATGTGGCTTATTGAAGTAATTTTCTTTATTTACTGTAAACTATGGTTTTGAGTCTGTGTTTATTTTAAATCAAAGCGGCAACGTTGAACCAACGTTTGGCTCTACAGTTGGGCCAACGTAGTCATATTACATTGGCCCAACGCCAAAATGTCACGCGGACCTACGTTGACCCAATATGACTTTTATTTTGGTTGCCAACTGAAATAAAACATTTGCCCAACATAATGTTATGGTTGTGATCACATTTTCAACAATAGTCTATTTTTCTTTCAAAAAGGCATTCACACAGTCATTTACCAACCAAAGATCTACTAACATATTTCGACATTGGTAATGTGTTGTCAAGATGTGTTATTGCATACATGCCGCCAACCAATAAACAACTTTCTGCCAAGTTAGTTACCAGTGTTTTAAATAAAAGTTACCAGTAACAAAAAAAAAGAAATCGTAACTCTATAAGAATTCATTTTTTTTTTCACTTTACATAAAATTAAAATGTTCTTGGTTGTTAGTTTTGAGCTCGTGCCCGACGGCTTATCAACTACACTACTGTGACTTCCTGTGATAGTTGAAGCAATAAGCACTCACCATAGTATTGCAGTTCAAAATAATGTTTCCGTTTTTAATGCATTTAAGTCAGATTTAAATACAATGAAACTGAATTTAAAACCTACCAGTTACAACAGTATATTTTCAAACTAATAAAAAATGCGTAGCCAATAACAGACAGTTTATTTTTAAAGAATCTCTGTGGTTAAAAAAAATGAACCATTACGAAAAAAATATATATTTTTTTGCTTTAAGAAATATTAATAATATTCAATGGTGACATAATGTCTGTAATGTAATGTTATCCTAACGTAACAAAAAGCACCCATCACCAACTGTTACAACATAGTCTCAACAGGTAAGGAACATTTGGTATGTCTTCGTGTGCTGTAAAATCTAATGTTTTTTTTAATTTTTATTTGAAGTTATTATTTTTTATTAGTGAGTTTATGTTGGTTGTACAATTTTGGCCCAACAAATGTTTACATACCTTATGCCTATAGTGTTTTTCAACAAGTAATCAACACATCACCAACGAAGTCAATTTGAAATAAGACATGATTTGTCTTAAAAATATCACTTTTAAACAATAATGCGAAATAATAGAGTTATTTTATCATGAATATTGCAATTACCTCTATTGGTATAACGTTGGTTACACAATGTTGGCCGAAAAAAGTTTGCATATCAAATGCCAACAGTATGTTTTCCGGAAAGTAACCAACACATAACCATCGACGCCAGTTTTAAGTAAAACATGTCTTATGTGTTTGAAACATTGCTTGTTAAATAATGATACAAACATATGGTATTATTTAATTATAAATGTGGCAATTACCTTTGTTGTTATAATGTTGGTTACATTATGTTGGCACAAGAAAAGTTTACATACCACAATCCAACAGTATGTTTTCGAACAAGTAACCAACACATCACCAACGAAGTCAACTTTAAGTAAAAAATGGTTTGTGTGTTAAAAATGTATTTTAAACAATCATGAAATATAAAAGCGTTATTTAATCAGAAACGTGTTCGTTAACATTGTTGGCATAATGTTGGTTACACAATGTTGGCCTAACCTAACAGTTAGTACCAATTACCAACTGTTGTGTTCCCAACACTGACAAAACACATAACCAACTGAACATATTTTAAAGAGAAATATCTCACGACATAAATAACTTTCATATTATATACAATTGTTGCATTGTTCTAATTCAAACCATTTGTTCCATACTTTTACATAAAGTGTCGGTTGCCCAATTTTGGCTCAGCAGAAAAATACGCACATATTACCAGCAGTATATTTACGAAATGTTTACTAACCTACAACCAACAATTTACAATAAAAATGTACACTTGTGATATGTAATGGCATTTTCTGATTTAATTACATCATTGTCTGGATAGTTCTAGGTTATCTCTTAACATTTTCGTGTTGGAAAAATTTTGTTGGCATTTTCCGTTGGGCCAACATGGCATCAGCGTGTGCGATCCAGCCCAACTTGTAGCCATCCTTCCCAGACAAGTGCCAACGTTGGTTCGACGTTGGTTGCTACTGGGGTAGGCGTGATTTATGATACACAACATCCAAACCAATGACTGTTTTTATGATGACCATGCATGGCGATATTTTGTTTTGTAAGTCTATTCTACTATTGCCATATTTACGTATTTTCGTGCGTATGAAGGCCTCCGCAGACAGGCGCGATTCGGGACGCGTCAAGGCCTCCACACGGAGGCGCCATACTGAACGCGGCGCGACGCGATACTTTATGGCGCGATAAAAAGTTGGCCTTCTTCTAATTTGTTGTGAAATTGGTTTTTTTAAATAGGAAATAGTGGATTCATGAAATAAAAGGGAAGTACGCGGCAAATTCCGTATGTTGATTCCACAGCTGATGAGAGATGAAAGACATATTACTTCAGAATGACAACTCAATGTTTTTATGATATTCTAAGTAAAGTAAAAAACGATATAACAGAACAGTGTAGGTATTAACTGGCATAGACTTATCCCACCTGAGGAACGAAATGTAATTACATTAAGGTAAGAGAATACAGCATCGAGTATTGAATGCCTTATTTTCTTTTCTTTTAGAAACTAAAAAGCTTATCGAAACAAAACATTATAGAAAGATGTTATTTATAATGAAACGAAATGCAATTCCATAACTTTGAAAAGCAATTGTTAAACTTCAGTTTTCAAACGAATGTTTAGAAAAAAACACAGTTTAAGTAAAAAATTAAAAAAGAAAAAAATTGCACGACAGTGTTTACTTAAATGTATTACGTACTTTAAATAAAAAATATGTAAGGTTTTCTATAGAATTTTCATGGAATTGCTGAAATAAAAAAAAGCGGAAAGCANTACTTTAAATAAAAAATATGTAAGGTTTTCTATAGAATTTTCATGGAATTGCTGAAATAAAAAAAAGCGGAAAGCAATTATTTCGTCATCATAAACAGGCTTTGTTTTTTTCTTCGCAGATATGTAGGTACTTGAGATAATAGGACACACTTTCAGGATGGGTTTTTCTACTGTCAGTGCAATTGTAACGAAAGTCTGTACTGCTGCATGGAAGAACATGATATCGGACTTCATGCCAGAAATGTCAATACCACTGCGGGAAACTTGTGCTCNACTTTAAATAAAAAATATGTAAGGTTTTCTATAGAATTTTCATGGAATTGCTGAAATAAAAAAAAGCGGAAAGCATTTATTTCGTCATCATAAACACGCTTTGGTTTTTTCTTCGCAGATATGTAGGCACTTGAGATAATAGGACACACTTTCAGGATGGGTTTTTCTACTGTCAGTGCAATTGTAACGAAAGTTTGTACTGCTGCATGGAAGAACATGATATCGGACTTCATGCCAGAAATGTCAATACCACTGCGAGAAACTTGTGCTCNTGTACTGCTGCATGGAAGAACATGATATCGGACTTCATGCCAGAAATGTCAATACCACTGCGAGAAACTTGTGCTCAATGGTTTGAAGAAAAGTGGGGCTTTCCAAATTGTAAAGGTTTTATATATGACAAACATGTCACTATCAAGTGTTCTAATGCAGGGCCAGCCTACATTTCCTATCTGAAGAAAACACTCAGTTGTTTTTTTATCTATTGTGGAACATGAGTTTGAATCCCACTGCATCAATGTATGGATGAATGGTAGGAACTGTGAGGGGGGAATTTTTGAAGAGTCATTGAAGGGTCAAGGTTTTTTAGAGGAGCGTTTTACCTTCCTGATGATAAACTGCCAGGGAAAATTGAGCCAATAACTTATTTACTTGTACGAGACAAGGCGTTCACCCTTGCATCATTCATAAGACTTTTTCATTATAAGCAGTTTAAAAATAATCCAAGAAGGTAAAAATGTTATTAGAGTTTTTGTCGAGCTCGTAGGGTTGAGAAAATTCCTTTTGTATTCTTACAACGAAGTATAGCATATTTTTGAGACCAATTGGAATACATGTACAAAACATTCAAATGGTGGTATATACAGTTTGTCTGCTTCACAATTTGTATAACTGACAAAGTGCGATAAGTACCTTCAAGAGCTAATGCATCAAGAACTCATTCAAGAAGAAATTGTTGGACTTTATGCTACAGCACGCAATCGTAAAGCTCCTTATATTGCTTATTAGATTCTCGAACAATTTGCAAACATTTTAGTGGTGTGATTTAAACATGGAACACAAGTTGAAAAAAAGTAATACACTTGTATACATGGACATTATGGACAATTTGTTTACAATAATCATGACTAACAAATATAAATATTCTTAGGTTATTTAATATAACCGTTTAAATATATAATTTTTAAGTATTTTTCATTGTACGTAGCTAGGCGTGTGTTATAGTTTAAACATATATGAGATACTAAATTAATGAAAAAGTCCTGCAATTTCTCTGTCGTCTCATTTCGTCATTTGTTTTATATACGCAACATTAAAAATGAAATTATGTAGAAACTCCAAAATATCGGTTTTTAAAGAATAGAGACATTGGCATTAAATTAAGTTACATGAATTACCTTCGTTAAAAATAATTTATTAAAACAGATAGTTTAACCTAAATTATTTTTAAAAACTAAAATTACTGAATATTAATTTAAATAATTTTTGTCACATTAAAGAAGTAAAATATATTTGTAGGGAATTGCCATATTGTATTTCATATTTTTGATTACTGTCGGTAGAAAACTATTCTTCGACCACAAGATTATTAACTCCAGGATGAGGTGTGTGTTGGTTTGCAGAATACTGACTTTATATCAGAGACGCAGTGTGTGATGGTCCCATACTGTGGTGCGATGGTGACGTATAATTTAGATAGCCTGTAAGAAGAACGTAACACGCCACATGACCGCTCACCTACTAACAAGAGCTACGTCCCGATGTCTCTTCTAAATGTTGGAGCCCTTCTTCTAGAATTATTTTTGGCGATTTTCGTTTTCACCTCTACCTGTCCCATTGGATAAAGTTTTCTCTTCTGTGGCCATATAAATGTCTTCCTCTAGATTGGTTGTTGTCCGCGCAAAACTCAAATGTGATGTTATGAATTCCATTAACTTGTATTTTACAGTTGCCTGGCCATTCTGGTGTTTCATGCTTCTCAAGTATTTTTAATAGCCATCTCGCAGATCTTTCCATATGCATTTCACGGCATAGAAAAAAAAATATAAAAAAAAATTTAAAAAAATGAGAAGGGTATAAGTGAAATAATTCCTACAATATAATCAGTTTGCAATGTAAACTACACGACTGAAACANATTGGATAAAGTTTTCTCTTCTGTGGCCATATAAATGTCTTCCTCTAGATTGGTTGTTGTCCGCGCAAAACTCAAGTGTGATGTTATGAATTCCATTAACTTGTATTTTACAGTTGCCTGGCCATTCTGGTGTTTCATGCTTCTCAAGTATTTTTAATAGCCATCTCGCAGATCTTTCCATATGCATTTCACGGCATAGAAAAAAAAATATAAAAAAAAATTTTAAAAAATGAGAAGGGTATAAGTGAAATAATTCCTACAATATAATCAGTTTGCAATGTAAACTACACGACTGAAACACTATGTGGAAGGAAGATATTTAAAGCTGCTGAGTCACCAGTATAAACAAGATTGTGAAAAGTATTTCAGGTTTTACGAACAAATGGCAGGCAATGCCAGAAAAAAGGAAAACAGAGGTCAATCACTTAGTGATCTCAAGACTGGTCACAGTATTGAAAACGGACGTTCGTCAGTAGCTGTTATAATTTTTATGTCACTAATTGTCCACAAAATATTTGCTTTCTTTTACATACTTGTCACAATCATTTAGTAGCTAATTCCAACTATTTTCTGTCCTTTTTCCCTGATGTCCTTGTACGAATGGTGCCGATAATCATAAAAAATAGAATTCTCTTTAAAGCGTGACAACGCGGCGCATCCCTTCCCTAAGTCTAGTCGATCCACTCCATATCGCTACCGCACTGATGAGTGTGCGTGGGCGATACTGCGAGTATCGCGCGTGCACACTCATCAGCGCGGTAGCGATATGTAGTGGCGTGACTAAACTAAGAGAAGGCAAGCGCTGATTTGTCAGACTTTGTCAAATCAAATCCTATTCTTTATGGTTCGAACAAGGATATGAGGGGAAAGTACAGTAAATTGATGGAAATAGCCACACATATATGCATAAGGAGTTGCTAAATAATATTTGATATCTTAAAGACAATTGGGGACATGGAAGGTAAAATAGACACTGTAATTTAATTTAACCGACTTCTGTATCATTTTTTTCATTCTCAGCGCAACTGACGAATGTCCACTTTCAATAATCTGACCTGTCTTGAAATCGCTAAGTGATTGACTTCTGCTTTCCTTTTCTGGTATTGCTTGCTAAAGTCTGAAATAATTTTGACAGCCTTGTTTATACTGGTGACTTAGCAGCTATCAAAGATATTTCTTTCACATAGTGTTGCAGTCGTTTAGTTAGCATTTTAAGCAGATAACACTGAAGGAATTATTTCACTCTGTACCGTTCTACAAGGCAGATGGAAAGATCTGCAAGAGTGTTATTCAAAATACTTAAGAAGCACGAAACACCAGATTGGCCAGGCAACTGGAAAATACAAGTTTTGGCACTAGTCACGTCAGATAGAATTTATGAAATCATATTTGAGTTTAGCGCGAACAGCGACCAATATAGAGGCATACATTTCTATGGCAAAAGAAAAAGAAAATCCACATTCCTGTTCCGCCAAAATCGCTTGTGTGGCTGAAAAAGTGGAGCAAGACGAACCAGTAGAAGTCTCCAATAAACTTCTCCCTATGCATATGGCAGCAACAATGAAAGCGCAAGTTTGTATGTACAGAAATTCGCCAAATGAAGCAAGCGGACAATAACGACGGCAAGAAAGTCAGATTTCCAAACCCCGAGTACTAGCACTGACAAAGTTACTGTGCACTTACAAAATAATAATCGACTATACTTGGATGCCACAGGGTATTTTTCTTAGGAAACGCAAAAACTTTAAAAAGCATTCTCACCGATGAGACAGGTACAGGTGAAAAATTAAAATCGCAAAATGATGATGGCAGAAGAGGTTGAAGATGTAGAAGAGACATCGGGACGTAGCTCAACAATCATCCACTCGCCAGTACACCGCACAATGCAAGAAGATACAGGCTATCTAAATTATACGTCAGCACCGCACTACAGTATGGGACCATCAAACACTGCGTCTCTGATGTAAAGTCGGTATTCTGCAGGCCAACACACACCTCATTCTGGAGTTAATAATCTTGTGGTCGAAGAATAGGTTTCTCCCGACATGGATCAAAAATATGAAATACAATATGGCAATTCCCTACAAAGATTTTTTTTCTTTAATTACAAAACTTATTCATAATAACGTCTCAGTAATTTCCGTTTTTAAAAATATTTTAGTTAAATCTATTTGTTTTTTTTTTTTAATTATTTTTAACGAAGTTTATTTAAGTAACTGAAGTTAGTGTTAATGTTTATATTTTCCAAAAAAAATCTATATTATTTTGGGGTTTCTACATAATTTCATTTTGAGTGTTCCTTATACAAAATCAAAATGACATGACAATTTCAAGAAGTTACTTTATGCTTGTGGTTAACTGAGGAGTTTGTAGACATGAAATGTTTTCACTTGTAAAGAACCCTCAAATTATCTAATAAAACCCACAGATATACATAGGATATTTCCATAATTCGTATTTCTCAAAAGTTAATAATATGATACTATAGCTATACATAAAGGAAAATAACGAAAATGATATTTAAATAGTTCTATTAAAACTACCATAGAAAATCGTTACCGTTTTATTAGTTAACAGTTATTATAATCCAATTCTCCACAATTTGTATGTCTACAAACTTCCTCATTTTTTCCACTTCAGTTCCAAGTTTAAATCACACTATTAAAATAGTCTGCAACTTATTCTCAAAACTGATAAGCTCTATAAGGACCTCTACGATTTCGTGCCGTATCATAAAGTCCAACAATTTCTTCTTGAGCGGATCCTTCATGCATTAGTTCCTGAAGGTACTGATCACATTTCTTCAACCTTGAAAAGTTGTGAAGCAGACAGACTGTAGATACCACCATTTGAATTTTTTGTACCTGTATTTCATCGGTCTCAACAATACTCTAAACTTAATTGTAAGAGTGTCAAATGCATTTTCCACCACACTATGAAATCGACATAAATTAAAATTAAACTTTTCTTTTCTTCGATTGTTTTATACTGTTCATAAGGAAAATGTCTGACATGTGGTGCAAGGGCGAACGCCTAGTCACCTACAACTACGTGACGTATTGGCTGCATTTTTTCTGGAAAAGGTTTGCCATTAGGAAGGTAAAATCTCCTCTAGCAAAACTTTGACTCATTGATGACTCTTCGAAAATTCCCCCGTCACTATTCCTACCATAGACCCTACATCGATGCAGAGGAAATTATACTCACGTCCCACAATAGATAAAAACCAACTGAGTGTTTCATCAAATATGAAAAGTAAGCTAGCNAGAGGAAATTATACTCACGTCCCACAATAGATAAAAACCAACTGAGTGTTTCATCAAATATGAAAAGTAAGCTAGCCCAGCATTATCAGGAGATTTGATAGTGACGTGTTAGCCGTATATAGCACCTATGCAGATTGTCAAGCCCCATTTTTTTTCAAACCATTGAGCACAAGTTTCCGATAGTTACCTTGAAATATCTGCCATGAAGTCAGATCTCATTTTCTTCCATATAGCAGCACACATTTTCGTTACATTTGCGCNAGTCAGATCTCATTTTCTTCCATATAGCAGCACACATTTTCGTTACATTTGCGCTGACAGTAGAAAAACCAATCATGAAACTGTGCCCTGTAATGCAGAAATAATCACCAATCGCTAAATATCGGCAAAGAAAGAAACAAAGTGTGTTTACGCGGGCAACATAAATGCTTTCCACATATTTTTTTAATTCAGCAATTCCACAAAAATAGTATAGAAATTCTTAGAGATTTNAGAGGAAATTATACTCACGTCCCACAATAGATAAAAACCAACTGAGTGTTTCATCAAATATGAAAAGTAAGCTAGTCCAGCATTATCAGGAGATTTGATAGTGACGTGTTAGCCGTATATAGCACCTATGCAGATTGTCAAGCCCCATTTTTTTTTCAAACCATTGAGCACAAGTTTCCGATAGTTACCTTGAAATATCTGCCATGAAGTCAGATCTCATTTTCTTCCATATAGCAGCACACATTTTCGTTNTCAGATCTCATTTTCTTCCATATAGCAGCACACATTTTCGTTACATTTGCACTGACAGTAGAAAAACCAATCATGAAACTGTGCCCTGTAATGCAGAAATAATCACCAATCGCTAATATCGGCAAAGACAGAAACAAAGTGTGTTTACGCTGGCAACATAAATGCTTTCCACATATTTTTTTAATTCAGCAATTCCACAAAAATAGTATAGTAATTCTTAGAGATTTNGGCAACATAAATGCTTTCCACATATTTTTTTAATTCAGCAATTCCACAAAAATAGTATAGTAATTCTTAGAGATTTTTTATTTTAAATAACATTAAGTTTTGAAAATAAACACTGTCTTGCCAATTTTTTTCGGATTTAATTTTTTTCTAAAACTTTTTTCTAAACATTTTTCTAAAAACTTAAATTTAACAGTTGCTTTTCACAATTCTGGAATTTCACTTTATTTATAATAATTTAAGTCTTTTTATAATATTTTGTTTCAATAAACCATTTAGTTGCTATGAAAAAGACATTTAACGCTGTATGATGAATTTCTCTAACCTTATTGTATATGCAAGTCGTTCCTCAAGTAGATTGGGTCAACGCTAGTTAGTAAACTGATTCGTTATGCCGTTCCTTTCTTTACTCATAATCTCATCAAAACATTGAGTTGTGATTCTTAAGCTTATATAAAATTGTCTATCATCTCTCATCAGTTGTGGAATCAACATACAGAATTCACCTTGTTTTTTCCTTGAGATATTTATTTTATGAATCCACAATCTCCTATAGTAAAACGAAAACGCCAAAATCACAACAAATGTAAAAAAAATACCTGTGGCGGTTTTTGCTATCTTCAACTGCAGCGACCAAAAGCTGAAGCCTTTCCTCTTCTGAAAGTGATTCCATTACTGCAGACAATCCCAATATCGCGCAGCTGGCCGTGCGTTCTACCTCTCCAAGCGGGTAGGACGCAGTATCGCCGTGATATATGTACATGCTACCATAATCACGCCCGTGTGGACACACCCGCTGAACGCAAGGCAAACATTTATCGGGTGATCCTCTCTCGCATCGCGCCACGTTCAATATCGCGCCAGTGTGTGGAGGCCTACTCTTAGCGTTTAATAAGACTTATAATATGTTTTTATGTTCTCTTCCATTAGATTTTTCTTTTAAATAGAGCTTCATATTTTTTTCAAGAAGTTATCACATGTATAGTAAAATGGAGCTTAAAGAAGGTATATTTTTTTTTGTAAAAGAGCAAGTGTATACTTACTGTCGGGAATGCTACACCTTTAAAATTTCTGAAATTAAGTGTTTCATACGAAAAACAACAGATTTCGGAAAAATTTTTGCGTCAAATCAGTAGTACCTGGAATTTAGTCCATTTCTTCTTTTCGTTTTCAAAATATCAACTTAATGTCTGCCTGTGTGGCATATCAACCCTGGTAGCTGTTTACCGATTTTGATAAATTTATCAAACGCACAGTAAAAAAAATCGGTACAATTATTTGGAAACGAGTTGTCAAAAAGAGTCTTGCAACCCTTCAGCTGAAATACTGTATATTTACCATATATTATTTTATAAAACATACATAATTGGTTATATAGCTGAATGTTCATAATTAAATTCAACCGTACAACACTGGCTTGTTAAATTTAACACTTGTCCTACACATTCCTAACTAAGATTTTGTGAAATTTACCCTGATTTATTTGTAGTGTTACAAAAATATCTTTCGTAACTAGTTTCCACAGAATTTCATGTTCAAATGTCAAAATATTTTATAGTTTCGATACCGAAATATATTACAAATTAATATATTTTTAGTTAACTATGGTTGAAAAATACCTGGTGCTTCATCAGAAAATGTATTATTAAAAGGGTAATACTTTTGAAAATGCTTACCATCTTATGATGCGAGTCCTCCCGCAGTTTGCTCGGGGCCCGGGCCAAACACAATGTTTGTCCCAACAATTTTCTATTGGAGTTGTGGTCAATATGAATAAACGGCTGTAATTTTACAACACTCAATTAGAGCAGTCATGTTACTTCGCAAATTAAGGGGAATGGCTAAATACAAAAAGAATGTTACCAAGGCAGTATTGTGGTGTACGCCGCAACCAAGACCATTTTGAGCCAGTTGGCCGGCCTCCACTGCTTTATGTGATGCACGTGGCTATGAGCTATGCGGAAATGGCATATAATCCCGAATGCTTGTATTATTATTATCCTTTATCGATGGAAAAATGGGATTAGTTCCCACTCCTAAACATAGCAGTCACTTGCCCATGATTCGTTGGGTACCAATGGCCAACCGCCATAAAGTCCCGTCGCCTAATGCGCCTTTCCTTATAGTTCGGAGTCCTAATTACACTTCTCGTCCACAACCACACGGGTTATTCTCATTGGTCCCCTCACATGTCCTTGGCGGAGACACGACCCAGAAGTGTTGAGATTTAGCTGCAATACCTCAATGTCAGCCAGGCCCAATTATTTTCTCAACCCTAGCAGCTTCCTGGTATTGTTTCTATTGCGAAGTGATATCCAATGTTTATCCTTGTTGTGTGGAAAATAGTCGCTGGCCACGTTGCCACCACTCGTGACGAGGCTATTCTAACAACTCGCCCACAAGCTATAAACAAAACATATGTGAACTCTTCTTTTTATAAAATTAACTTGGGGTACGAAAGCTTACTTACATGCCCTGGGCTTTAAGTATCTTGCATGATACGAACCCTGCTTTCCTAACTTTCAGGGATACTAAGGATGCGTTGCCACCGTCGAACACTTTCGTCATTGTCTTGACATCCGCTAAAAACCATGAGTATTCGCATGTTTGGTTCCATCACTCTTCGCACCTTAACATTCCCAAGGATGACTCACCTCGTTTTCTTAGGCGACTAATGTCACAAGGTGGGACCTTCACTGATCCCATGGCTCGTTTTTACTCTACAAGTCTCATGCAATCTTCCTTGTCTCAGCAAACAGCCTACATTCTGATAATTCGGGCGGCCTATTAATTAATTGCTTGAGCACTCAGGCACACCCGATGCTCTAGAGAATTTTGTGCGATCTTCGTTGGTATCAAAGGTCCTCATTGCCCATATAAAATATGAAACATCCTATCATCGGTGGAAAATTGAGGCGGTAATATATATTCCATCAGATATGCAACAAAACATTATTTGTGGAAAAATTGTTATCCAAAAGTTGGATTACGCTGGGAAAATGCGGAAAATCTGGAGCCTGCCCCAGCGGTAAATGCCCCAAGGGAGCCATTTGCCAGCAAACACGCTTTTAGAGGCCAGAGAACACGGCAGCGAGTGGTAGTGGGTCGCCGCACAAGGAACCGAGGGGGATAGAAGCTTTTGGAGTAATTTTCAAAGTCCAAGAAGCACGCAAGTGTAGAGGAAATAAAGGAGCAGAGTGCGCTTGTCAGCCACGAAGAAACGAACTTTAAGGTCCCAAAGTGGAACTGCTTTTTAGCATCTGGAAAGGGCAAAACTAGCTGGTTTAAACTAAGGTTGGATAACTATTTACGTAAATATGTGTTTTTATATGTTATATCTCTGCGTCTAAGTTTTTGTGCAAATGGTATATATTCAAGGAATGATAAAGAATTTTATTTACAAAAACACGATTCTAAAAAACAAAGAAACTGAACAGACATCCGCGTAGCTGTTTGAAACGTTATTTTCAAAGTTCTGTTCTCAAATTGTGGACTAGAAGAAGAAAATAATCTACCTCATCTTTAGTCTTTGTCAAGAAAGAATTTTATGCAATAATATATTTGCCGAATAAGGGAATATAGTTCCGCCAATGATAGAACTCGCGTCGAATTCTTGTTACTATTTCCTAATTTTGGTAGCCAGATGAACTGTGTGATATGCTCCTACAAGCTTTTTTTTACGTCGGTATGAACTAAGATAGCAAGTAAAATTCCCAGAGGAGAGATTTCATTTTTAATTTCATAGTAGGTCTATGATTTAATGGAGTAGGGCAAATAAATTAGCTCCTCCGAGGACAAGGGATCGGCGAGTCGAATTCAGATTCGTCCGGCATCTTGGATAATGACACAGGTGGGGTTGCCTCTTGAATTATATCATGGCGGCCACCTTGGACAACTTGTGACTGTATGATGATGTTGCATCCACCATATTGTTTCTGATGGTCATCTTTTTCCGTCCAACATTGTTTTGTTTGCTAGTTGCTTCAGATGGCAATCTAGAGATTTTGCATTAGTCATTTGTTCCTTTCGTCACCCAATAGGGATGCATCTGGTGCCTCCAGTCGACCGTCTTTTTTCTTTCTCTCGTCGTCCGCTAGACTGCTTTACTGGTGGCCGCCATCTTTGTTTCGTATGCTTTAGTTCCCGTAATCGCAACCAGGTATGGCTCCATTTTTCTTCTGTTTGCTTGTCGTTATGGACGCCATTGTCGTCGATTACTCTCTCGTCCGCAGTCTTGTATCTTTCGTCGTCTACTAGAGTACGCATCTGTCGCATGCGGTTCACTCGCCATCTTGTATATACAGTTTACCACTAGTGCCAGTTGTTTGTATTTATTTTCCCATACGCGTAAAGGAAATTTACGGTGTCACGTAAGTAGGACCCTTACCCTTGCTAACATATTAATTTGGATATCATTTAAAAACTCTCAGAGGTGGGCAGTCCAGAACCTGCCACCCTTTGGTTAGAAATTACGCAATTTTACCATTATACTGCAGGGAGCAATCACAAGGCAGGTAGTTTAAATGTGGCATAAATCGGATGTAGTTCCAACCTTACACAATAAGACGATATTTTTTGCATACCATTAATTTATTTTATTCAAATTAAAAACATATGAATATATTTTTGTTTTATCGTTTTTATAACTATATTTTGTAGTTCTTATAATTGTAAAATGTGTTGCTAAAATAAGCAAAGAGCATATGTTTATAAATAAATATATTTTTAAATTTTTATAAAATCATATTTAAATTTTTTTTAAACATAAGTATTTTATATAACACATCAAAATAGACATAACTTTTGAGTAAATTTCAATGTGGTATCATAATTTGTGATTGTTTTTCTCATATACCGGACTCTACGTATATTGGATATTACAAGTATAGGTTTCTTATACTTACAGCTTATTTTAAAGTATGAATGAAAAATATATGTGACTAAACCATAATTGATTATGGGAAACACCCATTTTGTCTCAAGTATTGTTATGAGTACAGTATGGGCCAGCCAATGTGACATTTATAAGCATAGTTGATTGCCACTCGCAAACCATTAGGTTAGACCTTTGGAATTCAGTATGTAGAACCATTCCCGATCCCTATAATATAGGCATGACATACTAAATCCTAATATTTTTAATAGGCATAGTTAGTTATAATTTACGAAACATTAGGGCAATGCCTCTGAAATTAAATTTGTTACCTTCATATCTGACTCCGAGTTTCTAGCTATGACACGTTAAGCCTTAAGTCCTTCTATAGGCATTCTTGGTAATTAAATTTAACCATTTTGGTTAGGCATTTGAAGTTCACTACGTACGCATTATTTTCACACCCGAGAATGTAGACATGCCATGTTAAGTCTTATGTAATTTTATAGGTATAATTGCCTGTAATTTGTGAACCATTAGGTTATGTTAATACAATTCAGGATGTAGGATGTAGGTTTGAAATGTTCTGATAACACAATTTCGTAACCTCGCCCAACCCAAAAACTCTTACCACCTACATATCCCCTAGTTCACTAGTTTTTTCCCTGCCTATCACTCGCCACCCACACCCTTGGTTCGAATGCTATTTCTACAACCTCAGTAGAACCCTTACAAGCCTGCTGAATCTGCTTGACCTGTGTTCCAACCCTTTACACCTCAAATTGCTACAGCCTCAACACCATGCCTAACTCTACCAGTTAACCTCCTTGACTGTCCTCCACTTCCTCTCCCAAATAACAGCACAATGCACATAACATGCCTGCACATTCCCTCGCCTGCGTTCGCCATAGAAAGCATGAATTTCAAGATATTAACAAAAATTGCCAACAAATTCCAAAATACAAGTGATATAATAAAAATATATTCATTATTCGTAGTGGTACTAATCTGCATATTATGACACAGATTCATTAAAAAATACCATAGAACCATCTCCAGTTACCCTACTACCACATCACCAGAACCTCAAAAATCATATGCCTTAGGCGTTATCTACTATATAAAAATAAGTCGGGTTTTCCTTCCTGACGCTATAACTCCAGAACGCACGAACCGATTTCCACGGTTTTGCATTCGTTGGAAAGGTCTCGGGCTCCGTGAGGTTTATAGCAAAGAAAATT
>NQII01001574.1:406412-423319 GCA_002778355.1 Clitarchus hookeri
AAAAAATGTGGTTTACCAAAGAGCACTTCAATGAAACGTATTTACTTTGGATTCACTTTCATTTACTTAGAGAAGTTCAATTCATTACTGTTGTGAAATGAAATAAAATTTTTCCTTTTCAAATATAAAAAAAATGTTTCTTCATGTTTTAATCACCAAACAAAATGTTGCATAAAACGAAGCCATCTGGTGGCGAAACGGAGTTCGCCGGGTTTGCTAGTATATATATATATATATATATAAATGTGAAAATGTGTTTGGATGTTTGTTTGTCCTTCTTTCACGTTGCAACGGAGCAACGGATCGACGTAATTTTTTGCACAGAGATAGTTGGAGGACCTAGAAGTGATAAAGACTACACTTTATTCCAAAAAAATATCTCATTCCTTCAAAAAAAAATTTTCTATAATTAGCGCTTAGAGTACAATGCTGCGTCAATGCTCGATATATCAATACTTATAGATATGTCGATACTTATCGATATATATAAATATCGATACATGTATATATTTCGATACTTATCGATATATCGATAAGTGTCGATATGGAAAGTAACGTATCGATCTAAATGTTACTGAAAAATATATCGGTCCTTTATATATATATATATATATATATATAGCATAACTATTATATAAATGCAAAAGTGCGTTTGTTTGTTTGTTTGTCCTTCCACGTCGCAACGGAGCAACGGATCGACGTCAATTTTTGCACAGAGATAGTTGGAGGCCAGGGAAGTGACATAGACTACTTTTTACCCCGAGAAAATTTCTCATTCCCTTGGGAAAATTCTTATTGGAAAATGAAAAAGTACACAAACGCAATAACAATGCAACGTCGCAACCTAGCTACAGATCGACGTAATTTATTGCACAGAAATAGTTGGACGGCTGTAAGTTGATTTTGGCTATTGGATATTGGTGAGAAAATATCTAAAAAATTTACTTTCGCGAGTCGGTTTACCGTACGCGGACGTGGAGAGCAATGGTGGTGGCGGGTGAAAGCGCCGTGGGAGGGAGGGGGAGGGGGGACGTTATTAAAAAAAACCTAAACAATAATTTCGTAGTCCATGCGAGCGGAGCCGCGGGCACAGCTCGTATATATGTATATAATTAGGTAAAATTTTAAAAATGATAATATGTACGTACAGTCATTAATAAAAATTAGTGTGAAAAAAATATGTTATGCCGGCGGGTTTCCTGTACCTGTTTTCGATCATTCTAAGCCCGCTTCACATCGCTCACAATATTTGTGACTACTCAGGCAATACCGATTGCAGGTATCAGTGTGGACAGGTTTCCCTCTACTTTGTCCTTCCTTTCCCTCTAGGTCCTTCGAGGGTGCTGTGATTGTCTTTTGCTTGCATTTAGACACATGGCTTGTTTAATCTTGGCTTTGATGATGTTGGATACGCCCCTGGTCACTACGTTTTCTCCAAGCCCGGCGGCTGCCGATTTTCTTATTTCGTCGGTCTTCTGTGCAAGTATCTTGTCTGTGTGGTGCCTAACTTGCAGATACTTGTACTGGGAATAGGCGATGTCGTGCTGCTTGCACGCTTCGTCCAGGGTGTTTATGCCCATCTCGTTGCGTGACAACCTTTTAGCTAGCCTGATTCCCGGCCCGCAGAACCTGTATCCTAAAATATAAACTTCGAATGGGAGATTATGAATGAGTGAATCGATTTCACCGTCTTTACCTTAGGGCGTATTGAATTAAACTGAGGGAGCAAACTATAAATATTCTTCTTTTATACAGATTTGTTTCAGTATAATTGAGGTAATTAAGCAGGACATTAGTCTCCCCGTGCGTATCACCGGGGAAGATGCCGAAACCGAGCACGAATCATATCATGGTGCCCTGTTGCCTAATAGTGTGCGAGGCCTGATTTGTGGGCCATCCAGGTGTGGGAAAACATGCGTCCTACTGAGCCTGCTGGAAGAACCAAATGGCCTTCGGTTCGAGAAGATGTACGTTTATTCAAAATCGCTCCAGCAACAGAAATGCCAGCGATTGGCACGAGTACTGCAGGCCGTGGATCGCGTGGGTTATTTCCCCTGGAGCGAAAAGAAGAAGATGGTGCCTCCGAACGCAGCTCTTCCAAACAGAATATTTGTCTTCGATGACATTGCCTGCAAAAAACAAACTTGTAATCAAGAATTCTTTAGCATTCAACAGCAAGCGAACGTGGACTCCTTTTACCACAGTCAAACTTATTCCCGTGTACCCAAGCAACTGCTTCGGGACATTGTGAATTTCCTCGTTTTGTTCCGTATGGACGACACTAATTTACGCCACGTTTACGACGATCACGTAAATAAATCAAATAAAAATTTGCAGAATTCAAAGATATGTGTTCTTTGTGATGGAAAGACAAGTTCGGTATATTGGTAATCGTATAGGACTGCTCGCTACATGAAGGCCGGTACAGGCGTGGGTTCAATCACGTTATCATACGAACGTAATCATGAGTCATGGAAGCATTTCCAAATTTAGTGGCATCGATCGGATCGTCACGATGACTTTGAACGTGGGCAAAATCGCTTCACCACTGCACGCAGAGAAGACTTGTCCCTTATAGTTTGAAGATTGGAAAGTGTGAAAAATGAAGTGGTTGAAGATTTCGTGGCGGTCGATAAATGCATAGCGACCGTGGAGGCGCGGATAATCGACCTCATCAATGTATCGAACGCGCAGATAAGAATAGAAGGACCTACAAAATGTATTAATATCCAAACTGGCTGCGAGAACTGATGTTGCGAGGCATATCAAGAAGATATTGGATACATCTGTCGGACAGCTCAAAAATAATTTAAAAAGCAATTTCAGAAAATCGAGAATGATTTCCTACAAAAACCGAGGTCGATATATATACACACACACGCACACTTACTGGCAAAAAAAGAACAGAATGGCCGTCAATAATCGAAGGTAGTTTGCTACGCGTCAAAAACAGCTGTTGGCTGAGCATTATTACAAGAAGACTCACAAGGCCGAAGATTTGTTATCACGTACGCATCCAAGTCACTAGCACAAAATGAAAGATATTGGTCAACTACAGAAAGAGAACTCGAAGCAGTTAAATATTTTTGTACTTACTTTCGGCAGTATTTATACGAACGCAAATTTATGGTTGAAACAGATCTTGCGTCACTTAAATATTTGACATCAATGTCAGAACATAACAGCCGTATCCAAAAATTTTCAACAGCCTTCAGCGACTTTTCNAAGTGTGAAAAATGAAGTGGTTGAAGATTTCGTGGCGGTCGATAAATGCATAGCGACCGTGGAGGCGCGGATAATCGACCTCATCAATGTATCGAACGCGCAGAATTCTTATCTTCCTGGATGTTTTACATAATTATAGGTTTGACCGACGGAGAACTGATGTTGCGAGGCATATCAAGGAGATATTGGATACATCTGTCGGACAGCTCAAAAATAATTAAAAAAGCAATTTCAGAAAATCGAGAATGATTTCCTACAAAAACCGAGGTCGATATATATACACACACACACACACTTACTGGCAAAAAAAGAACAGAATGGCCGTCGATAATCGAAGGTAGTTTGCTACGCGTCAAAATGTCGACAACCGACTCGTAATAATGTTCTTCTGAGTGTTCCGGCAAGATTTGTTATCACGTACGCATCCAAGTCATTAGCACAAAATGAAAGATATTGGTCAACTACAGAAAGAGAACTCGAAGCAGTTAAATATTTTTGTACTTACTTTCGGCAGTATTTATACGAACGCAAATTTATGGTTGAAACAGATCTTGCGCCACTTAAATATTTGACATCAATGTCAGAACATAACAGCCGTATCCAAAAATTTTCAACAGCCTTCAGCGACTTTTCATTTGAAACCAGAATTGTTAAAGGTAAACATAACATTATAGCAGATTATTTATCAAGAATACCGAACACGTAAACACAAAATATGTACGTACCNTCGTAGATAATATATTTCAGGCACTATCCATAGTACCATTTTTAACACAAAAAAAGGGAAGAGATAAGAGGACAATAACTAAACACATGTCCCAAAACTGGGAATAAAATAAAAATTATTTCAATGTTGAGGGCAATAGCGCACAAAACCAAATAAAAAATAACTTCCTAAACGAACCACATACCCTCCCAGCCAAAATCATATTAAAAGCAGCATCTGCATTTTACCGGACAAATATTTACTGAATTTCAGAAGAAAATCCACCAAGCAAATCCGTTCAGTGTGATAGGCCTATTGAAAGTGTTTCGTTGTATATAAAACCATAAATAATAAATTACATTTTGAACCTATTATTAAAAATCAGAAAGAGACCATTGAACCGGAGCAGGAATGATTTATTTTCCCACTTCAGCACCTTCCGTCTAATACATCGCCTTTTCAAGGATAGTATTACAAGGACCCAGTCATTTTGAAAATAAAACAGGACCTTACACACCCCGATAGTGTACCACCAGCGATTCGCCGCCTATCTCGTAGATATGGCATAACAGCAAACGGGAAATATATTATAAAACACATTCACCAACAGGGGAACGTCACCTAACCGTGGTACGAAAACATTATGTCCCAGAAATTATTATGGCCCATCATGACGAATTATCCAGGGGGCAGACACTTTGGTGTACGTAAAATTGTAGATAAGATAAAACAGGCATTCACATGGGAGACGATACAGACAGATGTAAAGGAATATATAAAAACACGTGAAACATGCCAGCGTGCAAAACGAGCTCACAATAAACCAGAAGGCGAATTACAACCCATTCCACCCCCTCCTCTATTTTCTATGTGGTCAATAGATGCTAAAGGCCCTCTCCCAACAACAAAATCTNTGCTAAAGGCCCTCTCCCAACAACAAAATCTGGCAATAAATATGTATTAGTAATGACAGAACATGCTACACGATATGTAATGGCCATACCAGTACAAACCATAGATGCACGAACTTGCGCACAGTTTATTAATACCTATATTTCATTGCCCTAAATATTTGTTATCAGACCGAAGCACATCATAACAGAATGAAGGAAGTGATTTTACAGTTATTAGCAGAGTTAAAAGTAAATTAATTGTGNAGACCGAAGCACATCATAACAGAATGAAGGAAGTGATTTTACAGTTATTAGCAGAGTTAAAAGTAAATTAATTGTGCACTACGGCGTATAACCCCCAAGGTAACGGCCTGACAGAGGCCATGAACAAAGTTATAGGCCAACAGTTAACTATGNCACTACGGCGTATAACCCCCAAGGTAACGGCCTGACAGAGGCCATGAACAAAGTTATAGGCCAACAGTTAACTATGTATGATGAATCAGATCAGCAAAACTGGGACAGATATTTAGAATTAATCATATTTAACTACAATACTACAGTGAATACCACAACTGGATTTTCTCCATCTTTCTTATACATGGAGTTAATGCAAGCCAACTATCACACGTAGTTCTCAAAAAATCAGATATACGGCCCACCGATTAGCTACAGTCAATACAAAAAGTGAGAGACAAAGCGGCGGAAAATGTAAATAAAGGGCAACTCACACAAGCTAGATATTTTAACAAACATTTAAGACCCAGTAGCTATAAAGACAATCAATGGGTGTGGCTGAAAAATCGCTCACGAAGGAAAGGACTTTCATTCAAATTTACAGGACCCTATAAAATCTTGAAAGTCGTCTCCAAAAACAAGGTATAGTTACAAATGAGGAGACGGGGAAAAAAATTTAGTGATACTGTCAACACGCGCAATATCAAGCTGGCTTATTTAAGAAGAACCACACATACAGTGATAAATACACACAATCACAAGTAACAAACAATGCACACGCCACACTACATTCCATACTACCCACTACAGCTGTACAGATCACGCCCATCACCACTGGCACTCAAATAAACTCTGAAACTACACAACAGACAACTCAGAAACACTCATACAAGCCTAGAGTATTACTAAGTAAATTATAAAGATGATATAATAAAGGGACTCTCATGTCATGTTGTTTTTCAGATGAACAACATGAAAAATGCTTCGTCACTATGTTTATTCTTCTCTTTACTTATCCATCAGTCATTTTCCATCACCTCCAGCAGTTATCCGACATTTTTACTTATTCCGGTATTTATTGGTACAAAGGTAATTGTGAACTACGAACAAAGCATAACGTAATTATACACAATACATCACACGTAAANGTATTTATTGGTACAAAGGTAATTGTGAACTACGAACAAAGCATAACGTAATTATACACAATACATCACACGTAAACATCGGCGTTCCAATTCAATGGCTAAGTAACACTTATTTCCAGCCGGAACAACTTCACATACACAGGAATTCATGTTGGGGGGAAAAGAACCACAATATTACACACACACACTGGCACCTTCACCCTAAACTGGATCACGTAAACCATATCAATGAATTCCCAGAGGAATATAACAACATATTTTCACCGAGGATAAATCGTTTTCATATTACTGTTATTTCATAACAACCATTATTGCGCTACTGATAGACGTCTGCATTTTTCTTCACTTTAGAATTTGTCAGATGGCATATATTTTACGTCAAACGCAGCAAAACAGAAGTAATAATTAAATTACTGCTAGAGTGAATATATCTGCCAATCCTCTACCACCAGGTCCCAATCCAACCACAGCTTATATCATTTTTGTTAGCAACGCNGTATTTATTGGTACAAAGGTAATTGTGAACTACGAACAAAGCATAACGTAATTATACACAATACATCACACGTAAGCATCGGCGTTCCAATTCAATGGCTAAGTAACACTTATTTCCAGCCGGAACAACTTCAGATACACAGGAATTCATGTTGGGGGGAAAAGAACCACAATATTACACACACACACTGGCACCTTCACCCTAAACTGGATCACGTAAACCATATCAATGAATTCCCAGAGGAATACAACAACATATTTTCACCGATGATAAATCGTTTTCATATTACTGTTATTTCATAACAACCATTATTGCGCTACTGATAGACGTCTGTATTTTTCTTCACTTTAGAATTTGTCAGATGGCATATATGTTACGTCAAACGCAGCAAAACAGAAGTAATAATTAAATTACTGCTGGAGTGAATATATCTGCCAATCCTCTACCACCAGGTCCCAATCCAACCACAGCTTATATCCTTTTTGTTAGCAACGCNGAGTGAATATATCTGCCAATCCTCTACCACCAGGTCCCAATCCAACCACAGCTTATATCCTTTTTGTTAGCAACGCACGACGCAGCGGATACACGTCGCGAGAGGCACAACGACGACTTTCAACAGGAACGAACCGACAGGCTCCAGAAACGACCCGTTTTACGCAAAGCAATCTCGTATGCATGTTGGTCCGCGCGACCGACCACGCCAGACCGTACCGGGCGAGATTCTGAACTCTCATGAACTGACGCGCTGGGAGGATGCGCTTAGCTCCTCCCGAGACAGGATGTGATAACTCAGCACATACCTTCAGCATCCGTTGGTGGCGTGATTCGCACGTCTACCAACCTCATAACAGAACACCGTCGCGACACGACGGCAAGAAAACTTTCAGTAGCCTTCCGAATTCATGTAATGAAAAGTTAGAAAATGTTTACACATAGAGTTCAGTTACCTTACTAGTCGATTAACATACGTGCGTCTAAATATCACGTGCACGTTCCTCATAACCAGTCTTAAAATCCAGTACCAATAGTTAAATGAGCCTATTTTAACTGCTGGCAGATAATATGATAATATGATCATTTTACTTAAATTTTAAAATAGTAGGCTCAATTAACGATATCCCAATTACTTTCCTACGATGTATCATAACATAATTTCCTTTATGGTGCACCATAAAATAGTAATAGTAAGAATAATTTATTATATGAATATATCACTAACTTAAGATATTCAAAGTGTCAAGACAATTTCACTAAGAAAGAAAAAATGTAAAATGTAAATGTAACAAGTAGCGAGAGGTGTGAAATAATGTAACCCAATTGGGGGAATATAAATATAAAATGTTATTCAGCTATATGATAAATGTTTTTTTAGTAATAATATAAGTAAATAAATGTAAATAACGTTCAAAACATAAGCTAAACAGTCAATTTAAATCATGCCGTACAAAAATTTAGGATATATTTATATATTGTATATTGTTTTGTTATTAATAATATCCATCCTACTACAGTAAATAAATGTAAATGACGTTCATATCTAAATCATGTTCTACAAAAATTAGGGATATATATATATATATATTGTATATTGTTTTGTTAATAATATAAGTACAATAAAATATGTACGATGGTTGATAGGAATCGGTTTATATATATATGGATGTTCGTCCAACACCCGCCCCCTTACCATCTTTACTACCCTAGCTCATCTACGTCTCTCACGACCAACGGGACGTGGAAGACAGCCGACATCGCTCGTCAGCAAGTTCACGGCCAGCCCCCACGTGTGTTCGTTGTTCGTCGACCCAAGTCGAACCTTCACTGCAGCCAACTTCCATTCCAATTCAACTTTCTTTATCCCGCAAATATCTCAAATATTTCTTTACAATCTACTTTCTCCAGCATCCCTCCAGAGATGAGGACATCTCTTTTTCATCACTTTGGGGAGGATGTTACGATTGGTCCCGTTGTGCAACGCCTGTCTAAGCGGAAGCCGAGGGCGTCGTCCGGCAAAGATACCACAGACGCGCCTATAACGCATAACATCGGACCGGAATCGATTTCAGCAACCAGCGGAGAATTGCGCAAAGAGAGGCGGAAACCGTGAAAGGACGATCGGATTCCCGTAAAGTCAAGAATTAGAACAAACGGCGAGGACACTCCGCCTACGACGCACAACGGGACCCAATCAGAAGGAATTACGTCAATACCAACAGAGGGGGGAGGGGGAGAAGAGTAAANCCTACGACGCACAACGGGACCCAATCAGAAGGAATTACGTCAATACCAACAGAGGGGGGAGGGGGAGAAGAGTAAACTGGGCGCCGAGGACTGACATCGACACGGTCTGCGTGGGTCAACAGGCGAGTCAACTCCAGGTCCGAGGGCGTCGTCCGACAACGAGGTCCGGGTGCGAGGCTAGGGTGCGCTCCTTCTATAGCATGTAATCTTCTCTCTCGTAAGTAACCTTCTTTACTCCATCTCTCTCTCTCTTCCTCTGGACTCTTACATTAAATATTCCTGTAATAAGAGCTAACTGTTCAAAGAAAGTAAAGATTATATTAACTCTTTCTANTGGACTCTTACATTAAATATTCCTGTAATAAGAGCTAACTGTTCAAAGAAAGTAAAGATTATATTAACTCTTTCTAATTCCTCTTATTCTGAGCTTACCCTAATTCCTTATACTATCCCTTAATATCCTAAGAGTTTATGAGCAGGTAAGGCTCATTACAACATGCTCACAAGAAAACGTGCTGCCCGATCAGAGTTCTGTGGACAGTCCATTACTAATGGAATTTTCTGTGTTCACAGTTCTATAGATAGAAGAAAATGTTATATTTTCAATTTTGTTACTGCCTTATACACACGTGTTGACTTTATGATCTTCAGATTTCCCTGCAATCGAATGTGTTCAGTTTTTAAATGTATGCCCTCTTGGAGTTTCCTTCGATTGAAATCTGCATACATCAGCTTCTGTTATTTTTTTTTTCAATTATTTTGCACATCCTGGTGCAATTTCAAATCTACGTAACCCAGTTAATAAAAGAATAACAGTGTAATTGTTCTTTTGCGTCTATTGTGTTAAAATTATTGCTAATTGAGAATGTATTCAGCAGTCAACACTTGGTGGATGCCAAGTATTTTGAATAATTGAAGTATATTACTACAGCTGTGGCTCCCAGAAAATTTTCCCAGTGTTCCACATAGTTCATAAGCATTTTTATTACAAACATTTGTTGCGTGGCCTTTCTTGAGACTGGTCTGAAATGCCACAAACGCCTTTAAATTCGGTAGTTTACAATGTGGATAAGTGCGTTTGGGCATGTGCAGTATGTGATTAGGGCAAAAAAGCAAAACACACCTTAGTTTAGAATCAAATGCTTTCTGTAGTAATAAGTGACAGCTGAATTTAGCTACATTTATGTTTTGTAAAAACTTTATTAATAATTGAAGTACGAATCAAGAATGTAGTCGTCAACATCTGTGAACAGTGGTTCTGTGTTGAGATTCGCTCTTTGCCCAGTATCCCTACGCTTCTCGTACAGCTTCAATCAAAATTTCACCCTACATGTTTACCTTTGGGTTCTAGTTTAAAATAAAACAATTCAAATCGGTGTTATGTCGCTCCATAATAGCTACAGAGCGTTTCGCCTTGTGTCCTATAACCAAACCCGACAATTAATTATATCCNTGTTATGTCGCTCCATAATAGCTACAGAGCGTTTCGCCTTGTGTCCTATAACCAAACCCGACAATTAATTATATCTTGTCGTTCGTAGTTTCCACTGCTTATTAATTCCAAGTCCCGAGCTTTAACAATGGCCCGACCGCCATTTAGATATCCGTGACTATTACGTTACGTTGACTCAGGGTGAACTCGAATCCTAAAAATCAAGACAAACCACAAAAAAGGCATAAAAGTGGTAAAAAATCAGTGATACAATTTTATTATTAACCACGGCTGCCATCTTGGATTTCCGTGACCTTTCCTCGAGGTGACCTTTAGCACTACAAATTGGAAATAATCTAAAATTAAAAACCGAGGAACTTAACAAATTTATAAGTAAAAATAATTAATGAACATTTTAGTTTAAGCAATAACCGTTATGCAAAAGTATGTAGGACCTCAAAAGTGTTCACTTTAATGTGAAGAACCTATACATAGATTGCTTCCTTGATGCACTGGCAAAATACAAAGTTTTGGTCTAAATTTTGCTAAATTGTTCCGAAAAACGTAATAGCACCAGAAATGATAAAATAGCCACGATTTTGAAAGTAAACACTTGGCGTGGTCGAAAACTATAAATGTCGGGGTAGCGGTCAGTAGAACTAAAATCCGTTTTCCTAAATGTCGGAGAAATTAATTTAGGTCTAGTGACAGTAGGTCAAATGCCGTTTAGGTGTAGTGACTGTAGACTAAAAGAATTTAGGTCTAATGTTTGTAGGTCTAGTGCCCGTTGTTGGAGTTAAGACATTTTCTCGAACAGAATTTTTCTGTGTTTTAGGACAAACGACTGTAGGACAAATGACTGTAGGAAAAATGACTGTTTATGATTTAGCTGTGATCGAAGTCGTAGGAATCTAGTTCGGGGATCCAACGAATCATTTTCTTTAATAGCGTAGATAAACAGTACATGGTGCTGAAGATGTTAATGTAAGGGAAAATATTCGTTCTAAAAACATTCGTGAGCTTTGGTTCCTCCAAATAAATACCCGTCCATTCTTCTTTTAAGCTTTTAAAATTTTAGTTAATTAGCTAGATGAAAACATTTTTTCCCTCATGCTTCTAACTCAAAACAAAATAAAATAATGGGTTCTATATTAAATTCGCATGGTTGGTTCTAATACTTCTAAATTTCTAAACACGCTACCCAATTCTCTACAATTATTTACACATTACGTCTTAAACACACTAAATTTAGTTTTTCAAAAACCAATAAAGTCACTTTTTATGTAAAATACAAACATTTATTAATTTTTCCGGGGAGCTACATACAAAATGAATAATTTGATGTTACCAAACTTTAAGTTCATGCCAATTTAGATTTAATTTTATTGTTTTTATTTAGTTAACATTTGCGAGCTGCTTAAAAGTGACAATACGATGTACAATATAGATTAATTGTCGCCGCATTCCGTTTCTGAAGAAAACAAATTTCGATAGTGCAGATTGATTTTTAACGACTCGTTTCACATTAAAGTGAGACATTTTCGTCTCGTACAAATAGCATACAATTCAATGATCCGGATTTAAAACTATAACGATGCAACTGAGATCATTAAACATCTTATTAAAACTATTAAATATTGCCGTAGATTTCGTCACATACTTATTTAAAATGCAAGTTTGTAATTTGGAGTATGTCATGGACAATATTAAAGTCGCAATAGCAGATCAGTAGACATTTTAAAACGGGCACTTAAAAAATAAATTCTTACAAAACACATTTAATAACATTAATTTAAAACGATATTTTATCAATAAACAGAACCCCAACAGTATAACTTGGCTATAATAAAAATGAAACATGTTGGAATGGTAACATCCATTGACCATAGCATTTGTTTACGGACATTGTTTTCTTCATTGACAGAACAGCTGTGGCGGAAGGATATATTGTGGCTGCGCTACTTTTCTATAACTGTCAAAACTTAATGTATTTATATGAAATTGAGTATACAAGCGATTACTTTAGACCACATGGAAATTATATACATGGAACTTCATAAACCAATGTGTGGGTTTCGTATAACAACGCGCACAAAAAAACACACGCGCACACATAGTTATGCCAGAATAAGGAAACTAAACTAAACTATATTTTCCATCTGTTATCGGTAAAAAGTGATTAGCCTCTCATTTTGTTATTTGCAATGCGTAACGTTACTGTCGATCATGTATGATTGCTTTATATTCATGTTTGGCATTCTTGAGTTATAACGTAATGGTTCAAATGAGTTAAAACGGTTAGTCATAACGGTTTTATCTTATTTCTTCTACAAATATCAAAACTCCGAAGTCTTTAAGGATGAATTAAAAAGTCATGTCAAAACTGTTGCTGTTTCTACATTTATTCCTGCAGTTTGAAACACTTAAACACTTGTAAAAACTAAAAAAAAAAAATGTTTACTCTAATGTACGACTGAATTAATTCTAGTGATTAATATTAAACTATGTAAACATGAATGTGACATGTAAATTAATATCGCTTAAACTGTTTATCAGGTAAGAAAGATTAAAAGATAAATGCACCTGACAGCTCAAGAGCGCCTCAAAACTTGGCGTTTGAAAATAAAGTGCAATACACTTTAGGAAATAAAACTTTATCAAACTTTTATAATTTTATATATAAGCCCAATTGCGAATCCCAATCACAAAACCAAGAAACCCGTAAGTATGCATATACTTTTTTATACTGTAGAATACATTGATTTGTTTAGGTAAAAAGTTGTTTTTTTTTAATTTTACGTTGTCCCTTTGCTTTAATACACATTATAGTACACCGTGCCCCGCGCGACACGCAAACATNATTGTCGCCGCATTCCGTTTCTGAAGAAAACAAATTTCGATAGTGCAGATTGATTTTTAACGACTCGTTTCACATCAAAGCGAGACATTTTCGTCTCGTACAAATAGCATACAATTCAATGATCCGGATTTAAAACTATAACGATGCAACTATTAAATATTGCCGTAGATTTCGTCACATACTTATTTAAAATGCAAGCTTGTAATTTGTANAATGCAAGTTTGTAATTTGTAGTATGTCATGGACAATATTAAAGTCGCAATAGCAGATCAGTAGACATTTTAAAACGGGCACTTAAAAAATAAATTCTTACAAAACACATTTAACAACATTAATTTAAAACGATATTTTATCAATGAACAGAACCCCAACAGTATAACTTGGCTATAATAAAAATGAAACATGTTGGAATGGAAACGTCCATTGACCATAGAATTTGTTTACGGACATTTTTTTCTTCATTGACAGAACAGCTGTGGCGGAAGGATATATTGTGGCTGCGCTACTTTTCTATAACTGTCAAAACTTAGTGTATTTATATGAAATGGAGTATACAAGCGATTACTTTAGACCACATGGAAATTATATACATGGAACTTCATAAACCAATGTGTGGGTTTCGTATAACAACGTGCACAANGTGGGTTTCGTATAACAACGCGCACAAAAAAACACACGCGCACACATAGTTATGCCAGAATAAGGAAACTAAACTAAACTATATTTTCCATCTGTTATCGGTAAAAAGTGATTAGCCTCTCATTTTGTTATTTGCAATGCGTAACGTTACTGTCGATCATGTATGATTGCTTTATATTCATGTTTGGCATTCTTGAGTTATAACGTAATGGTTCAAATGAGTTAAAACGGTTAGTCATAACGGTTTTATCTTATTTCTTCTACAAATATCAAAACTCCGAAGTCTTTAAGGATGAATTAAAAAGTCATGTCAAAACTGTTGCTGTTTCTACATTTATTCCTGCAGTTTGAAACACTTAAACACTTGTAAAAACTAAAAAAAAAAAATGTTTACTCTAATGTACGACTGAATTAATTCTAGTGATTAATATTAAACTATGTAAACATGAATGTGACATGTAAATTAATATCGCTTAAACTGTTTATCAGGTAAGAAATATTAAAAGATAAATGCACCTGACAGCTCAAGAGCGCCTCAAAACTTGGCGTTTGAAAATAAAGTGCAATACACTTTAGGAAATAAAACTTTATCAAACTTTTATAGTTTTATATATAAGCACAATTGCGAATCCCAATAACAAAACCAAGAAACCCGTAAGTATGCATATACTTTTTTATACTGTAGAATACATTGATTTGTTTAGGTAAAAAGTTGTTTTTTTTAATTTTACGTTGTCCCTTTGCTTTAATACACATTATAGTACACCGTGCCCCGCGCGACACGCAAACATATTATTTTAATTAGATCAGGCTCTTTTTAGACGTGAGTTATAAAGTATGGCTTATTACATTACAACAAATCTTGACAAAACATGAAATCACCGGAAAATACCACACCTACAGGTGCTTTAAAGCGTTTAAAGCTTCATATTACAAAACAGCTTAACATTTTTTTATAATGGTTACATAGTTTTACTACTGCTGTATTTACATAATAATAAAAAAATTATGTATGCAGTTTTACAACATTTATATTTACTTCAATATTCCTCAAATACATTTAAACTTTTTTAGCACGTGCTAAAAAGTTCGGAAAAACCAATAAATAACTTTATTACGTAAAATTCACCTATAACAAAAGTACACATTACACAAGAGAGTGATTCAAAACATTAGTCGAACCCGTGGACAACGTACAACACGAAGGCAATAACTCTTTACCAGGTACCAGATTGATTGAGAAAGGTTTTGTTTACTAAAGACAGCGGACAGTGAGAGCGGACAACGAATTGCCNTACCAGGTACCAGATTGATTGAGAAAGGTTTTGTTTACTAAAGACAGCGGACAGTGAGAGCGGACAACGAATTGCCCTCTTCTCCCCCCACCCGTTGACAGCCATAGTGCAAGCCAAGAAAAGTATCTATCATATAATAATTTTTTCTCAAGTGGTGTCAGTTTTTGTGGCCTATGATTAATATTTTAAAAACTAAATTACTCAATGGTGGAAATTGCTGCTAACTGCTTCTTCAAACGAAACACGAAAGCACCATACGATGACTTACATTTTCGTGAATATATCCTGTATTAATCTCATAAAACTCTCCCACTAAATTTAAAAAATTCACTAAGGAAATTTTGGATAATCAACAAAATTCGAGTTACTGTGTTATGCGAAAAGAATTGTACAGAAATTTCATTGTAACGGGCATTTTTCTTTAAATTAATGTAAATATAAATAAGTTTTGAAGAAGAATTCATTTCGTTGTTTTCAGTTATATGGGATGTATTCAGGGCGATGTTACAAATACTCACGGATGATGGAGAAAGGCACCAGCTCCTATTCGAGATAGAGTATACCGGTCTAGAAATGCCTCCACCGAACGTTACAACCAAATATGGAAATTACTTATTGATTGATGTAACTGAAAAATATATAGGTCCTTGCTATATATAGCCTAACTATTAAATAAATGCGAAATTGTGATTGTTTGTTTTGTTTGTCCTTCCACGTCGCAACGGAGCAACAGATCGACGCCAATTTTTGCACAGAGATAGTTGGAGGGCCGGGAAATGACATAGGCTACTTTTGACCCCGAGGAAATTTCTCATTCCCTTGGGGAAATTCTTATTGGGAAATTAAAAAGTACACAAACGCAATAACAATGCAACGTCACAACCTAGCTACAGATCGACGTAATTTCTTGCACAGATATAATTGGACGGCTGAAAGTTGATATTGGCTACTATTCATCGCGAGAGAATATCTCAAAAAATTTAATTTCATGAGTCGGTTTACCGTACGCGGACGTGGAGAGCAATGGAGGCGGCGGGTGGAAGCTACGTGGGTGTGAAGGGGGGTGGGGAACCTTATTAAATGAAACCTAAACAATAATTCCGTAGTCCATGCGAGCGGAGCCGCGGGCACAGCTAGTGTGTGTGTGATTTTGTATGCGTATATATATATATATTAATACCTGCCCAATGCTATGGTTTATAAGTAGGTATTGAATCTGCTCTCTGCGTAAGGCACCAGCAATTGAGGCTATCCCTCAGTGTTAGGGCATAGGAATATGTCGACACTATTGTCTCTAGGCCCAATTTACTAATAAATTCACCTCGTTTTCAGGTTACCNAGGGCGTAGGAATACGTCGACACTATTGTCTCTAGGTCCAATTTACTAATAAATTCACCTCGTTTTCAGGTTACCAATAAATCAGTTTTATTAACGCTTAACAGGGCCACTTATACATGTACACACGAGACAACACTCCCCTTCCTTTTATACGTAGGCTCCGCATTATTTGGCGCGGCGCTTCGCGTCGAGGAGGGCGGGAGGGGGGCAAGATTCTTCACACTCGCTGGATGACTCTACTTATCTGGATGGAGGCGCTGTCTTCTCTCGGCTGGCCATTTGGGACTGCTCCGGCACTTGGTGGGCGTCTCGACGCCTAATCTCGAAGCTCCTCCTCCCGGGTCCACTCAGCACTCGTCGTCTGACGACGGCCGGCTGCCGTTGTCGTCTTCT
>NQII01001574.1:430126-454189 GCA_002778355.1 Clitarchus hookeri
CATTTACAACACCGCCACTGCACCGCGGAAAGTTAACCGAAACATAATTTAAAACGGGAGGCTAAAAAGGAATTTTGAATACAAACTGTCAGCGAAAATAAGGCAAAGTTAACTAGTCCGTAAGCAATATCATAAAAACTTTAAAAAACACTCCGAAACTTTCAACCTACTTCCATTGAAATGTAGCATGTCCGGTTACACCAATTAATTACGTAACCATATCAAGGCTAGAGAAGTGCCAACGAGTTGGTGCCTAAACGAACAGGAACAGTGAATGCCAGAAGGCCTATGCAAAAATTAACACAAACGAAAGGATGGGAAGGCTAGCTATCGAGCATGCGTGGGGGGAGGGGTAACCAAGGAGGAGGTAAAGATGGAGCAGGAGTAAGGGTACCGAGATCCGAAGCACGGCGGAGTGGCAGCAAATTCAAAACATTAGGAGCGCGCTGCGATCAGCGCAACGAATATGTTAAAAAATAAATTTAAAGATATTTCTGACAGCAATCCAAAAGGTATTCCAAATTTAAATAGAGTTTTAAGTGTNTAAAAAATAAATTTAAAGATATTTCTGACAGCAATCCAAAAGGTATTCCAAATTTAAATAGAGTTTTAAGTGTTATTTATGGTTCATTTTTGGCATTCAAGATATGATGAGAAAATAATAATAAATTAAGCATTAAATAATTTAAGTTAATTAATTTTTTATATTTTTTATCAAAACATACGGGTATTTTGTTGAATTAATAAGCATGGTATCAAACAAAGAAAGTGAAATATGAATCTCAATTTACTTTAGTCCCGATTTCATTAAAAACTAATTGAATATATTTTTGAAATCATGCAATTTTTAATTTTTTAATCATTTCATAGATTTACTTCCGAGTCCACCTGACTGTAAGTGAACTACCAAACACCTCTCTCTCTTTTTTAAAATACATTATATTGAAGTCATCATAAGTTCACTACTTGTGTTGTTCACAAATTTGTCGAAAGGGTTTCCTTATTTTAAATGTAGCGTTTTAGTACATAATTACAAATTTAATTCACAATGGAGGTATGCGAGGTCTACATATAATATACAATAATGTTTTTCTTAATTAACGCTCCTAAATGTTGGTGATATACCTACAACATTTTCAACGGTACTAGTAAATAGTTTTGTATATAATGTATTGTTTTAAATATGTATGACACTTAATACAACACAAATGGCAATATTCCCTATGTGCTCACTTTAATAAAGAAACTATTTTGACAGTTTTTCGCTGAAAACTTTGTTGTTAAGCGTTGCTCAAATCTCTCTTTCTTAAGATTCGTATAAATTTAAGTGCGGAACATCTGGGAAAATTTTTACACTACTCTTAATGGCCAAATTATATACAGGTCTGCCAGGTAGGCCATTCAAAGGTATCGCATTCTACGTACGTCTGGAAATGATATCACGTTGGACGCGCATACCTGAATCGGTAAAGAAAGACTTATACTGTTTTACACGAGTTAAAATATGACAGCACTTTAACGTAATTTTGAAATTGTGTGAGATAAATTTCATAATTCTTAACGAAAATATTTGCTCAGCAATTTAGAAGACACATTATTATTTAAATTAGATTATTCAACAGTTATTACAGCACTCTTGCAAGCAGAAAGTAAACTATACAGTATAAAAGAATACCCCGACTTTGAAGGACTTTAATATCAAAACCAAACAACCTACAACCTTGATTGATCAATCAAATGAACCGCGGAACTGTAAAGTTTGTTTACGGTTTATCTTCATAAATGTTTAATGTGACCCTAATGAGCAGCCCGGATGACATCTACGAGATAATCAAACTCGTTCCACACTCTTGTCAGCATGTCCGGTGTTACTGTTTGGATGGCGTCCGTAACTCTCGTTTTGAGGTCGTCTATGTTAGCCGGCAACGGTGGACGAAAAAATTGAAACTTTATGTACCCCTATAGAAAAAAATCGCATGGCGTAAGATCCGGGCTTCTTGGAGGCCAGTGATGAANAATTGAAACTTTATGTACCCCTATAGAAAAAAATCGCATGGCGTAAGATCCGGGCTTCTTGGAGGCCAGTGATGAAGATCCTGGTCACCAGCTGCTCCTCGACCAATCCAGCGTTGCGGCAACGTCTCGTTCAGNAATGTGACCCTAATGAGCAGCCCGGATGACATCTACGAGATAATCAAACTCGTTCCACACTCTTGTCAGCATGTCTGGTGTTACTGTTTGGATGGCGTCCATTATTCTCGTTTTGAGGTCGTCTATGTTAGCCGGCAATGGTGGACGAAACAATTGAAACTTTATGTACCCCTATAGAAAAAAATCGCATGGCGTAAGATCCGGGCTTCTTGGAGGCCAGTGATGAANGATCGCCATATTCAACTTGCACCGTCCCTGCACGTGGCCGGGGTGCTTACCGCGTCCCCCCTGAGTCGTAAAACATGTGGCCGCTGCTCCTGTGGTCTGCTGTTGGCCTGGCATCGCCCCTCGACTCTGGTATGGCCGTTTATTGTTCTGTTCTGCACGTGCGGGAACTCCTGGGTGGCCCCTTTGGTTCAGTGCACATGTTGTTTCTTTGCCTCCGGATATCGTGTCGTTATTCTCCCAGCATGCCCGATAAAAGCTCTCAATTTTTATTGCTGAAACTAGTCCGGGACAGACTCAGCCGCTGGTGTGGGCTCAGTGTCCCTTGGCAGCTGCGATATGCAGCTGAATCTGCCTTCCTCCGTACATGGTCGTTGCGCCGGGCCGTCCTGGCGCCATTCTCCCATCATGTCCGCAAAACCCTTAATCCTTATTGTAGTCGTCCGCCTGCGAGCTTCGCCAGAGCATGTGTTCTGACGAATAAAATATAGGGACGCAGAATGCGTCAATATATACATATATATATATGTGTATAGCAGAGCAATAAAATAAAATAAATAATATTACACTCTTTAAGCTGCTGGTGATACCGAAATTAATTTATATGATACCGCAATTAGTATTAAAGATAAAATGTTAGTTTATGTAATTTTAGCTAATCTATGGACAATAAATTACAAATATTACCATGAAATTAATTTTGCAAATTAATATCATACAAATGATGTCCTAGTAAAATTCTTTTTTATCGCCATTGTTATCTAAATATAACCGAGTGAGTGAGGAAAGAGATTCTGACGGCTCTTAACATCGAGGTTTTGAGATCCGATGAGAGTGATTGAGGTGAGTATGGAGCATCGCCGGAATGAAAGGGCGGGGAAATGGTAGATCCCCGAGAAAACCTACCAACTAGATAATGCAGCACGATTCCTACATCCGAAAATCCGGGAATGGCCCGACTGGGGATTGAACCCGGTTCGCCTTGGTGGGAGGCGAGTAGGTTTATCGCTCAGCCATCGCGCACCCTAAATATAAAACATTAATTCAAATAAAAGTTGCAAGTATTTAAAAGTATTTAGACCTTAATGTTATATATATATATGGAAAATTAATTGATGTAAAATACCTCTATAAAATCATAACAAGGAATTAAAAATTAAAGTAACTTGCCCAAAGAATATATCTCGACAAATGATTTCAGAAAACTAATTGATAGATTATTATTTATCCATGTCAAGGAAAATAATGGAAATAATAATTTTCACACTGAAAATATTAGTATAACAATATGACGTGCACAAGTTTATTACAAGCATAAACACTANGAAATAATAATTTTCACACTGAAAATATTAGTATAACAATATGACGTGCACAAGTTTATTACAAGCATAAACACTACAAATATGTTTGCAATCAACACGTATTTTTAGAATGAAGCTCTTATAACATCTTAATTGCAAAAATCTATAAAAGTACTACCAAAATTCAGCATATCTGGTCTGAAAATATNGAAGCTCTTATAACATCTTAATTGCAAAAATCTATAAAAGTACTACCAAAATTCAGCATATCTGGTCTGAAAATATTTGGCTGTAAAAACCAATAATCAAGTAAAAGCGCCACACAATTCTAGCAACAAGTCTTTAAAACTTCAGCAAACCAACAATTAATATAAAAGGCCACCGAAATATATATACCCTATACCTGNAGCAACAAGTCTTTAAAACTTCAGCAAACCAACAATTAATATAAAAGGCCACCGAAATATATATACCCTATACCTGACAAGAAAATAATTTACACAAATAATATTAAAACTGTTGCATAACGGACAGCTGCGTACACAACGCGCACTCAAAATTGAGCGGAACAAAAGCGTCGGCACGGACAATAAAAATAAAAGCATTTACCTAAAAATTCCTAAGGAAGGGGTTCATTTACAACACCGCCACTGCACCGCGGAAAGTTAACCGAAACATAATTTAAAACGGGAGGCTAAAAAGGAATTTTGAATACAAACTGTCAGCGAAAATAAGGCAAAGTTAACTAGCCCGTAAGCAATATCATAAAAACTTTAAAAAACACTCCGAAACTTTCAACCTACTTCCATTGAAATGTAGCATGTCCGGTTACACCAATTAATTACGTAACCATATCAAGGCTAGAGAAGTGCCAACGAGTTGGTGCCTAAACGAACAGGAACAGTGAATGCCAGAAGGCCTATGCAAAAATTAACACAAACGAAAGGATGGGAAGGCTAGCTATCGAGCATGCGTGGGGGGAGGGGTAACCAAGGAGGAGGTAAAGATGGAGCAGGAGTAAGGGTACCGAGATCCGAAGCACGGCGGAGTGGCAGCAAATTCAAAACATTAGGAGCGCGCTGCGATCAGCGCAACGAATATATTAAAAAATAAATTTAAAGATATTTCTGACAGCAATCCAAAAGGTATTCCAAATTTAAATAGAGTTTTAAGTTTTATTTATGGTTCATTTTTGGCATTCAAGATATGATGAGAAAATAATAATAAATTAAGCATTAAATAATTTAAGTTAATTAATTTTTTATATTTTTTATCAAAACATACGGGTATTTTGTTGAATTAATAAGCATGGTATCAAACAAAGAAAGTGAAATATGAATCTCAATTTACTTTAGTCCCGATTTCATTAAAAACTAATTGAATATATTTTTGAAATCATGCAATTTTTAATTTTTTAATCATTTCATAGATTTACTTCCGAGTCCACCTGACTGTAAGTGAACTACCAAACACCTCTCTCTCTTTTTTAAAATACATTATATTGAAGTCATCATAAGTTCACTACTTGTGTTGTTCACAAATTTGTCGAAAGGGTTTCCTTATTTTAAATGTAGCGTTTTAGTACATAATTACAAATTTAATTCACAATGGAGGTATGCGAGGTCTACATATAATATACAATAATGTTTTTCTTAATTAACGCTCCTAAATGTTGGTGATATACCTACAACATTTTCAACGGTACTAGTAAATAGTTTTGTATATAATGTATTGTTTTAAATATGTATGACACTTAATACAACACAAATGGCAATATTCCCTATGTGCTCACTTTAATAAAGAAACTATTTTGACAGTTTTTCGCTGAAAACTTTGTTGTTAAGCGTTGCTCAAATCTCTCTTTCTTAAGATTCGTATAAATTTAAGTGCGGAACATCTGGGAAAATTTTTACACTACTCTTAATGGCCAAATTATATACAGGTCTGCCAGGTAGGCCATTCAAAGGTATCGCATTCTACGTACGTCTGGAAATGATATCACGTTGGACGCGCATACCTGAATCGGTAAAGAAAGACTTATACTGTTTTACACGAGTTAAAATATGACAGCACTTTAACGTAATTTTGAAATTGTGTGAGATTAATTTCATAATTCTTAACGAAAATATTTGCTCAGCAATTTAGAAAACACATTATTATTTAAATTAGATTATTCAACAGTTATTACAGCACTCTTGCAAGCAGAAAGTAAACTATACAGTATAAAAGAATACCCCGACTTTGAAGGACTTTAATATCAAAACCAAACAACCTACAACCTTGATTGATCAATCAAATGAACCGCGGAACTGTAAAGTTTGTTTACGGTTTATCTTCATAAATGTTTAATGTGACCCTAATGAGCAGCCCGGATGACATCTACGAGATAATCAAACTCGTTCCACACTCTTGTCAGCATGTCCGGTGTTACTGTTTGGATGGCGTCCATAACTCTCGTTTTGAGGTCGTCTATGTTAGCCGGCAACGGTGGACGAAAAAATTGAAACTTTATGTACCCCTATAGAAAAAAATCGCATGGCGTAAGATCCGGGCTTCTTGGAGGCCAGTGATGAAGATCCTGGTCACCAGCTGCTCCTCGACCAATCCAGCGTTGCGGCAACGTCTCGTTCAGGTGTCCGCGAACAGCTATGTGCCAATGGGGTGGTGCATCCTGCTGGAAAATGAAGTTCCCCGCCGCCTCTTCTAACTGAGGAAACAACAACTCTGTAAGCATGTCCAAATAAGGAATATCAGTAGCAGTGGACTCGTGAAAAAAGAAAGGGCTGAAAACAGTGTCTTTGGATACACATATATATATATATATATATGTGCAGATATAAGAGCCTCTCAGCCTTCGTAATTTTCAATTTTTACCTAGCGCTCTTAGCCGTTAGGCCACCCCACGTTACGACCGCCCAATTGGTGGGGAAGAGGGGTCATGCCCTCTCATCGCAGGTGGTCCAGCCATGCACCTGAGGTAACAAAATCCAAAGCCCCAACCTGATTCTCAAGTACAGTTAAGAACACCCTTCCACAAGGTTCTGAGACCCTCATCCTCAGACACCAAGCGTGTGGTCTGGCCGGGGTTCTATCCATACCCCTAGTGTCTTACCAGGACACAACCGGAGCGGGTTGCTGCTCACTGCCCAGTCTTTCTTTGAGAGAGAGAATCTCTCCAGACCTCCTCCAGCATGCGGAGTTAACCACTGCCATCACGAGTCCAACCTCTAGTGATCGGCATACCAGAGAAAACCTCTGGTGGGGCCAACCCGACAGCCCGTGCTCCCACTTATTTGCCATGGCACTAGTGGGTTTTCAATGTCCGACCGCCCCAGCAATGACACGCATGCCCACCAGAAGGGTGAAGTACGAGAGACTCGGTGCGGCATACTTCCTCAATTCCTCAGGGAATAACGAAATCTGGGAAGGCAGCCCTCGCTCTGAATGGAAGTTTTTCGTCCTTGTAGAACTCCGTCTGGACCTGTACGTTCCAGAGGTCTTCTATGTCGACATCATCGCCTCCAAGCCGTCACCATCACTTCCTACCACTAGCAGTGCAGTTGGAGGAGTCGTCATAGGACACTGACCTTTACAATACTATAGAATTTCTCCACCATGAAATTCCAGTGTTGGGCCCCATTGGCCTGAATGCCAAGATGTCCAACACCCTGCCAAGTGGTTGGGTCTAGGTACCAACTATCGGCCCAAGACATCACGGTAGATACCCCTGATCAGCCACTAGGAGACTGGTTCCCATTGGGAGACGGGAGGCGGAGCCCAATTTGCAGAACCAAGGGTGGCACGAGGAGCCTTGGGTCGTCATGAGTGGAGAGAGGCTATAAGAGACGCATCATCCACCCTTTCTAGGGCCAAATGCGGTAACCAGGCTTGGCTACTATAGCATGGTACTGCCACACCACCTCAAACGCCCAGAAACCTTCCTCCCGAGGGAGTCACAGACCAATATCCCCCTGTCTTTGGAAACAGCGTAAAGCACGTTCACTTNAATATCCCCCTGTCTTTGGAAACAGCGTAAAGCACGTTCACTTTGGGGGAAGCGCACTCATGTTCGCTGGTTTCATGTGGAGGCTCCTGACACCATATCCGCACGTTCTGCCGTTTCACCTTACCATTTGTATAGAACGTCGCTTCATCACTAAAAATCAGCTTAGACATGAAGGAATCGTCTACCTCGCTCTGGGCAAAGAAGCATGACACCGTCCCCTTTACATTGACGTGTCGAATGCGAGTTCGCTAACCCCTCAATACCTCAAACCGAGAGTTACGAACGTCATTCAAACCGTAACACCAAACATGCTGACAAGAGCGTGGAACTAGTTTGATTATTGCGTAGATGTCGTTGGAGCCGCTAATGGTGGTCATATTTAATATTTATGAATGTACAAGTTGTACCCGCGGCTCCGCTCGCATGGACTACGGAATTATTGTTTAGGTTTTTTTTTAATAAGGCCCCCTCTCCCCTGCCGATCCAACCCATGGCGCCACCATTGCTCTCCACGTCCCTGTACGGTAAACCAACTCGCGAAAGTAAATTTTTTGATATATTTTCTCGCAATAAATAGTAGCCAATATCAACTTTCAGCTGTCCAGCTACACTGAAGAGCCAAAAAAACTGGTACACCTGCTAATATCGTGTGCCCCCCCCCCCCTNTTTTTTTAAGGAAATGAGATATTTTTTCGGGATACAAAGTAGCCTATGTCACTTCCCGGTCCTCCAACTATCCCTGTGCAAAAAATCACGTCGATTCTTTGCTCCATTGCGACGTGAAAGAGGGACAAACAAACATCCAAACACACTTTCACCTACACACACACACACATATATATATATATATATATATGATGGTAAACAAACTTCACGGTTGCAAGGTTTATTTGATTGGTCAATCAAGGCTGTAGGTTGTTTGGTATTGATGTCATAGACCTTCAAATTTGGGGTATTCTCTTATACTCATCCTGTATATTGGACCTTACTACACGTCAACATACAGACGTCATTCATCCAACATCTCGACAATTATTTGCCAGTTTCCCATAATTGGTTAAAAATTTTCGCAAATAATTGTCTAGGTGATTGGCGTCTAATGGGATTTCGTTCAGCGTACATATTATGAGAACAAACAGCATTCTTCCTGTAGGCTGTTCACGGTAAAGTGAGCACTTTTGAGGCCCGAGTTACTTTTTCCTTTCAACCATATTTAATCCTTTAATCACCTTTTTAAATAAATATTGCATCGTAAGAAATAAACACAGTTTGCAGATTCCACCGCACTTGGAAGTTAACATCTTAAGCTAGACTGAACATATTTATTACCTGTTATTCTATATGAGAGGGCTTTCAAAAGTCCTCACTTTACGGTGAATAGCCTGTACATTCTCCGTACACCATGAGCATGTCGACTTTTTCAGCATTAGTAAATACCATCTTCCAGCACGTTCTATGTCTATGTAGTGTGAAATGTCACAAAGTACTGATAAGGATGTCCGAATTGAATAAAAGTAAAGGAAACAGAATCTAAAATCACATACGAACATCGTAGCCTAGTAACGAAGAAGTTAAATGGAGCAGACAACTACCGGTATTTAAAATTGTCATATTACGATATCACGTAAACTACTTGCAACCCTGCAAAAAAACACCATTGACATTCTTATTTCCTTTAATTTAATTGACTTGATGTGAATGGGCACTGTCTCATTTGAAAAAATGTAACTTTGCTCAAGAAAAACACATTCTATTAACTACAAAATTCTGTGTCTGTGCTGCAATTATGAACTCTNGGTGAATAGCCTGTACATTCTCCGTACACCATGAGCATGTCGACTTTTTCAGCATTAGTAAATACCATCTTCCAGCACGTTCTATGTCTATGTAGTGTGAAATGTCACAAAGTACTGATAAGGATGTCCGAATTAAATAAAAGTAAAGGAAACAGAATCTAAAATCACATACGAACATCGTAGCCTAGTAACGAAGAAGTTAAATGGAGCAGACAACTACCGGTATTTAAAATTGTCATATTACGATATCACGTAAACTACTTGCAACCCTGCAAAAAAACACAATTGACATTCTTATTTCCTTTAATTTAATTGACTTGATGTGAATGGGCACTGTCTCATTTGAAAAAATGTAACTTTGCTCAAGAAAAACACATTCTATTAACTACAAAATTCTGTGTCTGTGCTGCAATTATGAACTCTTGTCTGCGCATCAATTCTGTTAAACAAGCACATCAATAAATAGTACCTTTAATATCTTAAATATTTGCGGTGCAAGATTTAAGTGATTCGTCCTATATAAAATTAATTTTTTGGTATTACTTCGGAGAGGCTGAGGCTTTATTCTTTGTCAACTCTGCCATATCTTATATTTCAAGGGCAATGTAATTGTATTATTATTTCTGTACGTAGCTTAGCAAATATGTTAAAATGCATTGTACTCTCTACTGTATTATATATTGTAAACAATTTTTGTTTGATACTGTGAATTATTGTCTGAAATATCTAATTTTCATTTTCTTTGTAATTAGTATTGTTTTTAGTGCCGGCCCCTTTAGGATATTTTCTGGTCGTTATAGCCAGCACTCAAATAAGTACTTAAAAAACTATTAAAATAAAATTATTTATACACATTTGAACGAAGAAAATGCGGCGAACATAAAAATTTGTNATACTGTGAATTATTGTCTGAAATATCTAATTTTCATTTTCTTTGTAATTAGTATTGTTTTTAGTGCCGGCCCCTTAAGGATATTTTCTGGTCGTTATAGCCAGCACTCAAATAAGTACTTAAAAAACTATTAAAATAAAATTATTTATACACATTTGAACGAAGAAAATGCGGCGAACATAAAAATTTGTTTTTAACAACCTATTAATCACACAGTTTAAGTGACAAAAATCTTTACTCGGGAAAACAAGCTATTGATTGCATTTACGATAATACCAGGTGAATTTTGACGGAAGCCAGAGTTCTTGTCGCGTCAAAGGAAACTACGGGAAATGACTGACGGAGAAATGAACTCTGCAACATTACTGCAGTTTACGAATAAAATAGAAAAATTTAACTTAGACAAAAATTTTGATAAACATTCAATGCTTAGCCTGAATAAAAAGAAATGAAGGCTACAGGTATTATGAGATTATGTTTGATGCTAAAGCCCAACAATTTTAATCGTGCATTTAATAANAGAAATGAACTCTGCAACATTACTGCAGTTTACGAATAAAATAGAAAAATTTAACTTAGACAAAAATTTTGATAAAAATTCAATGCTTAGCCTGAATAAAAAGAAATGAAGGCTACAGGTATTATGAGATTATGTTTGATGCTAAAGCACAACAATTTTAATCGTGCATTTAATCATGTAACACCGTGTTCAGCAATTTGATCCTACTGCATTGAATAGTATCGATAGAGGTAGTTCACAGTTACTTTAACAATTTTTAAATCAACATTTTAAATATTTACTGCCACAACCGGCATATATTTTAACGCACATTCTGACTGGCAAGTGCCCAGTGATGTTGGTAACGACGGAGAAAAGTAGTTCCGTGTCATAACATTGAATTTAAAATGTTAGGTAAACATTTATAAGTGCTAAAACGATTTCTTCCAATTTATAATTTTTTTAATTATATATAATTTTAAAAATGAGCAAATGTGTTAAGTTGTTACTTTTGTAATCATTTCACATTTTCACTTGACTGATGTATGAATAAAGTGGTAAGGCCCATGGCGATTTTAATATTACATATGGCGGAAGAATACACAGTATGCATACTATGTTGTTACACCATATTTATCTTCACTAGTCCTTGCGCAGGAACATCAAACAAGTGCTTTTAGCCCCGCCAAGTCTAGAACTACTGGCGAGAAGCATGGGAGGAAGTTGCGATGGATCTGACTGTTTAGAGCGTCACCTGACGAAGACAACCGGGCCTACATTCCAGCACCTTTACATAAATATGAATAGAAATATAACCAGCATATAGAGCAATTATTTGTTACCTCATACGTGTATATACACACATATAATTTGGAAGCAAGTAAGGGTTATTCAATTACAAAAAATTATCAAACGTAGACTATTTAATTACCAATGTTATAATAGCTCATCAAAAAATAATAGGCCAACATAATATCACAATTTGAACAAACTTTAAATGGTTTTACTTTTTTTTCCGCTGCAATGTCATTAATTTTTAATTTTTATAAGTGATTTTATAGTTTTAATGCTTGGGATCCCAAAGCAGAAAATACGGGTCAGTTACTTACTTTAACAAGACTGTTTTAAACAATTTTTCTGTGTTACTCAAAACAATTTTATGTTATTTAGAATGAAGTAGGTTTAAACAGAAAAGTTCCAAAAAGAAATTCATGTTGGACGAGCGACTTGATGGGTTGAATGCTGGTGCATGCATATGCACATGCACAAGATGAACAGATAAAGAGAAAGTAAATTACACGATGGATTTCCCTCCCAATCCGGAGCGTGGACTCGCCTCACCAAGGCATCGAAGTCCCGATCGGACGACCACTAACACACAAAAAACAACAGATAAATAGAAGCCTAGCACAAAATAATAATTTATANAAGTCCCGATCGGACGACCACTAACACACAAAAAACAACAGATAAATAGAAGCCTAGCACAAAATAATAATTTATAATATCAGCGTATATAAGAGAAATAAAAGGAACTTGACAAATGCGGTAAAGTCAGACGATTAGTCCATAATTAAATGATGAGAAAATGAGACAATCTAAAAAATCAAGCTACGTCATTATTAGTCTCGAGGAAGAAAAAGAAAATGTTGTGTTCTGAAAGTAGCAGTGACTGTCACAGATATCAAGTCGCTTGACGCAACACCAGAAACAATAAAAGTATTCTGAGGCTTTAAAATGATAATGGTTAATACAAAATAACGAATGGAAAATTACAGAAAAGCAAATTAACATTTTCCACAACAATATTTTGCACAATTATTTTGGTTCAAAGAAAAATTAATTTTAATACTTTTAAACTGATCACATCACACTCAGAGCTGGTCACCTATAAATATTGAAATTAAAAGTTGATGCAAATATACAAGTATTACTCGTAAAATAAACAGTATTGCTAAAAGGTGACCATGACTTAATTAAGCGTGATTGTAAATGACAATACGTAAATAAATGAAATAGTGGGTGCTGAAAAAAAACTACTTTGCAATGTTGCAGAGTACCACATAATATAAACTGAAAGAAATTGTTATCTTTAAGGCATATTAACTATAAGCCATAAGATAAACAACGGAATATAAAATTATAACAGCTAATTTGGAAAGTCTTTTTATCTAAATGTTACATTTTGTTCTTGAGTAACGGTATATATTTCGCATTTATCTGAACTATAGNTGGAAAGTCTTTTTATCTAAATGTTACATTTTGTTCTTGAGTAACGGTATATATTTCGCATTTATCTGAACTATAGTTCGGGCACTAAGTTTCCACATGTATATTTTGTCTATTTACAAAAGATGTATCAAATCACTAGGACCATACAATACTTTAAAGCAAATATAAAGATGTCAAATTTAATAATTTTAGAATATAAAACATAACCAATTTCTCTAAACCGCATATATAATTTCCCAAGCAATGATACAAATACTCATTTTCCAAGTATGAACATAGTTGAAATTAAATGTCGTGAGCCTACCACAGAGTGGACACTCAAGCTTCTTAAAATTTCCACGATCTTTGTCCCAACTTCTATAAGAAAACGGAAAGTTTACAAAATAGAAATGAAATCACCACTAGCTAAAATTAAATTATTGGAATAGTTCTGCAGTTCTAACTCTTATTACAATTATGCATAATTTGTTTTTAACACAAGACACGTGAGTTTAAATGCATTTAATTTTAAAAGAGTATCCAAAATTATTTGACATATAATCAGGATATTTTATTTATTTTTAAGCAAAATGGAGGTCGCCCTGGTAATTTTTTTCGTGCCTAATAATACGTAAATTTGACTTTTCGTTGTTATTTATTTTCTGTACGTACTGAATGATGTTTTATACACATCACTTGATATATTACATTCCGCAAAACTGATTTTACATAAAACTGAGATTTGATAGATTTTCTGCATAATCACTCTCTTCGACTAATATAGCTGTATTTGTGCTATAAAATAATGGCGTGGCATGGAGTTCTTCAAAATCAAATAAAAAAACTATACAAGCATATCACACTAAATCCGAATTAAAACGGTTCCAAACAACACCTAGAAAAAAAACAGGAAAAAAACAACAGTATTGCCTAAAGGCAATCCAAAATAATTTTGGAGGCCGTAAGAGTAGCGCAGTGATATTCGCGGTGCAGTACGAATAGCTGATTAAAAATCCATCGTGCAGCCCAGTAACACTATTTTGCCAAATAGGTCCAAAATGGTCCGCGGTATTTAACAGAAAATATACACAAAAACACGGAGACAAATATATATATATTTTAATGATAACACGTCACTCTCTCTACAGAAATTGCCACGCCTTTTTTCAGTGTCTCACGAATACCACTCTGGCAGTCGCGAAATGCACCACAAGATTATGAAAAACAAAACAATTAATAATTTTAAAAAATTGTAAGTTTTAACATATGAAATTGCAATACACATAACTTAAAATTAACACCTTATTTTATAAACAAAAATTGAATCAGCAGTGTTAAAATTATGTGAAAAAATTTGTTTTCTGCTAAGCTAGATTTTGCGCATTGTAATTGCAAAATGTGATCGGTCGTGTTCTATAGAGTGCCCCCCCTCATACTTTAACTTCTTCAGCTCGCTTCCTTTCTCTGTCTCTCTCCCTCTTTATCACACTCTCTTCCTCATCACTCATGCGTGTGACTGCATAAAAATATGTTGAATAATATACAATTCACTTAAAATATAANGAAATGCACCACAAGATTATGAAAAACAAAACAATTAATAATTTTAAAAAATTGTAAGTTTTAACATATGAAATTACAATACACATAACTTAAAACTAACACATTATTTTATAAACAAAAATTGAATCAGCAGTGTTAAAATTATGTGAAAAAATTTGTTTTCTGCTAAGCTAGATTTTGCGCATTGTAATTGCAAAATGTGATCGGTCGTGTTCTATAGAGTGCCCCCCTCATACTTTAACTTCTTCAGCTCGCTTCCTTTCTCTGTCTCTCTCCCTCTTTATCTCACTCTCTTCCTCATCACTCATGCGTGTGACTGCATAAAAATATGTTGAATAATATACAATTCACTTAAAATATAANCACTCTCTTCCTCATCACTCATGCGTGTGACTGCATAAAAATATGTTGAATAATATACAATTCACTTAAAATATAATGTGACAATTCACGGGGCAGAGTGTGAAAATATCAACAAATGTTCAACGCAGATAATATTACAAAATTTACAGCCTAAAAATGCAGAAACAGCGCTACGGGTTAATCTTATTGTGCAAGTGATACATCTTTCAACAACAAACACGCCATCTCTTATCTATGTAAAGAAACACCTGTGAAGGCATTTTCGCGTGCGCTCAGCCATAGGAGTTAAACATGAGATATATTGATTATTAGGTCTAGTCCCTACCTGTTGCTGCTGTTGAGACATTTTCTAAATACATCTGCGTTTTAGGAAAAACGGCTGTGGGTCAAACGACTTTATGTGAAACGCCTTTCGCTGAAGTTAAGTTTAGGTGAAACGATTTAAGGTCTAGTGTCTGAAGGTTAAACGACTATAGGTATAGTGCTTGTAGGTGAAATGACTTTTAGGCGAGCTGCCAGCTCAAGAAACTCTGTAGGAGAAACGATTTTAGGTATACTGCCGCGTCCGCAGAAGTCGGATGTCCTTACTAAGTATGTACTATTTTTATACCGAGTTTGGTGAAATTCTGTTTACGCGTTCCAAAGTTTTTAAAGGGGAAACACAAACATACACACGCATGGTCAAGTGATCTCATAAGCCTTTCTTTCCTTCAGAAAGTAGCCTAAAAATTCCGAAAATATTAACTATAAGTCAAAACTTAGCTCTTTACATCGAAGGTGACACTGGAATAATAAGCACCATCCCGTTAAAATTGTTCACTACCAATATTTAATACTAAATTAACACAAAGTTTTTTTAGAAGCATGCATTGTTCTAACTTTGGTATATAGCTACAGTGAATATATAGTAATATGTGTAGCATTTTATTAGACATTCATACCACTGTAATCTAAGGAGCACACCGAAAAAAAAAGTTATAAAATTAACTAAGAAATTTAAAAAAAACTTTTCCTCAAAGACTTGCACATAGGAGGTGTTACAGGCAGTATGTAAGATGGGCACAGAGATTACAATGGTATATAAATGGAAGCATAATTTATATTGCATTTGGAGTTCTAATGATAGTAGTAATGTGATTCGAATTTGTATGTATGCTGCACGTGGTTAAGAAATGACAGAAGTTAATTTAAGTAATCATATGTAAATAAATTTTGATGTAGACATTTTTAGTAGAGATAAGCCAAGAGGGATGAACCAAGGCTTAACGAATGTATTCAATATGAATTAAAAGGAGGGGAATGCAAACACTTTCTCACATTGTTACCAGCGGAGGGAAAGCTTCTTAGCTCAAGAGTCAAGGAACAAGTTACCCATGCCACCAATGGGCTTGAGGAGGAGGCTACGGTTTGAATTAAAAGTTAACTTCTTTAATCTATTTGTTCGGAGTGTATAATTTCATATATTATGGCGACTATAAGTCATAGTAAAACAATGGGAGTCTCGCGATAATTAAATAAATAGTTAGTACGGAATAAGGAGTCCGAGTATTGCCAAGATACTCAGTTATGCGCGATTGACCGGTTCATCTTGCTTTGTTTTGTTAGCAGGTGTGAGTTGATAGAAGGCCGAGGTGAATATTAGCGTTGACGCGATAGGCGTATGACCGCTATTTTAAAGGAACTGCCTAAACCATGTTTAATTGTATATGTTTACATGGCCTACCATAGTATTATTTGCGTGGCAAATTTGGCGAGAATCGGTTAATTAGTTTTCGAGATATAAAGTAAAACACTTATTTTTCCATTATTATTATCCAAAGTTGTATACTAACAACAATGCTCATTTCTATAGGCTATTCACGGAAAATTTAGCACGTTTTTAAACCCTCTCATTTGGAATAATAGCCAATAAATATATTTTATTGTAACCTTAGACGTTAACTTCCGAGTGCGGTGGAATATACACACTGTGTTTATTACTTTCAGGGTAGTATTTATTTTAAAAAGTCGTAGAAGGATAAAACATGGCTTATTGGAAAATACCCCAACCCATGTTTTACAATTTTTGTGGTTTTTTTTTTTANTCGTAGAAGGATAAAACATGGCTTATTGGAAAATACCCCAACCCATGTTTTACAATTTTTGTGGTTTTTTTTTTTTACTTTCGGGTTTTATTTCAACCGGTATAAGGGTCAAGGTCACGAAAGATGTTTAAGGCCCGAAGGCCAGCACAACCTCCATCCTCCCGCACTGCATCTGTACTCTGATGAGTAAGACAGTGCACAGCACTTTCTCCTCTTGGTCTCTTCGGGCCATTCACTTTTCTTTCTTGCCATAACTCGGTATTCTACTGGTTTTCTCTTTAAAAACCTGTCCTCCTCGTCAATCAAGAGTACTCCGACTTACCCTTGTTAAAGCCTTTACCTGAGCACCCTTTTATGGGTCATCNTCGTAGAAGGATAAAACATGGCTTATTGGAAAATACCCCAACCCATGTTTTACAATTTTTGTGGTTTTTTTTTTTAACTTTCGGGTTTTATTTCAACCGGTATAAGGGTCAAGGTCACGAAAGATTTTTAAGGCCCGAAGGCCAGCACAACCCCCATCCTCCCGCACTGCATCTGTACTCTGATGAGTAAGACAGTGCACTGCACTTTATCCACTTTTCTTTCTTGCCATAACTCGGTATTCTACTGGTTTTCTCTTTAAAAACCAGTCCTCCTCGTCAATCAAGAGTACTCCGACTTACCCTTGTTAAAGCCTTTACCTGAGCACCCTTTTATGGGTCATCNGTCCTCCTCGTCAATCAAGAGTACTCCGACTTACCCTTGTTAAAGCCTTTACCTGAGCACCCTTTTATGGGTCATCGGAAATTCGCCGATTCCATTTATCGAAATCCTCCAGTCTTCTACCAATTTTGGTGGCGAATTCACTCCATATCCGGTATAGATGCTTGTTCTCCATTATGGTTCTTGCTTCAAGTGAATGCCCATCTCTTCAATTTTCACTCTGAATTCATCTCTCAGATCTTCTGTTTTCAAGCAGATCATAAGCACATGCTGTACGGTGTCGTCGACGCCGCAAACCTCACAGAGCGGAGATCTCACAAGCCGCAGGCTGTGTAACTTCGCCATGAAGTTCCCATGACCAGTGATTAGCTGCATGCTGTAGAAGTTCGTGCTCATCCACTTAAAATTAAGCCTCGTTCTAATGTCGGGAAGGAGCTCATATGTCTGCCTTCCTTTAGTGGAGTTCGTCCATCTGGTTTGCCATTCCATGATGACAGCTTCCTTTTCTTCCTTCGACAGCCTGCCAGCTCGCGACCTCTCCGCCACGAGGCCCCTGTATCTGACTAGCAGGTCCGCAGGCAGCACTCCAGCAACAACTGGGAGAGACTCGTTGGGTACAGTCATATACGCCCTTGTGACAGTCAGCAGAGCAGCTCTTTGTGCACTAATTAGTTTTCTTTTGTGCCACGAAAGGTCGGCACGGTGGTGCCACATCACAGCTCCATAAGAAATAATTGCTTCAAATACCGCTTTGTATATGGTACGCAGGGTACCATAATTCAGTCCCCAACTGGTGTTGCCAATTCTTCTCAATTTTTGGAACACCACCACCGCCTTCCGCGACACATACTTCACGTGCTTAAGAAAACTCATTTTATCATCCATGATGACTCCCAGATACTTAAACTCCTGCACATAACTTAATCGGGTGTCCCCGAAGCGCACAGTCGGGTATCTTATGAGCTTTCCTTTGACAAGCATGGTATTCATTTTCTCCATGGAGAATTGCAACTTGGTGTATTTTGCTCATTCCCATGCTTTCTCCATTATCATGGTCGCCTTAGTTTCTAATTCCTTTCTGGAATTGCCTGACACAAGTACCAAGCCATCATATGCGTACCCAAATACTGTGCACCCCGTGAGGAGTTCTAATTCCAGGAAGCCGTCAAAGAGGATGTTCCATAGGATCGGTCCAAGAACCGAACCCTGGGGACATCCCTTAGTCAACTCCTTCTTCACCTGTATGTTCTTGTTTGTATAGATACTCCATCTATTTGCAAAGAAGTCCTGGATGATCCTGTAGATGTTTGCAGGACATCTCTTCATCTTCAAACTATGCATCATCTCCGGCCACCAGGCATTGTCAAACGCTCCAGAAATATCTAGAAAGATAGCCATGATGTATTTCTGAGGGAACTCTCTTATTATTTTCATCACGTCTGCCAGCGCGAAGTCTGTACCTGTACCTCTTCGGAATCCATATTGGAATTCATTTAATGTCCCTTCTGCCTCTAAGGCCATGGTGAGCCTTCGATTTATCAGTTTTTCGTAGACTTTGCCTAGCGCCAGAAGCAACCTAAGTGGCCTGTAAGATTTGGGGTCATCCAGGTCTTTCTTATTTTCTTTGTGCAAGAATCTCAAGCAGCCCATTTTCCAGAGGGAGGGAAACACTCCGGTTTGGAAACAGTCATTAACAATATCCAATAATATGGTCCTGATCCGGGAGAAGCACCTTTTCAGGATCTCCGTCGTGATTCCATATATTTCAGGAGATTTGCCATTCTTCATCTTGTGCATAGTTGAAGTGAGCTCTTCCATGGTGAAATCAGGTGCGTCCTGTTCTTCTGGCACCACTGCCATAGACTGTCTCTTCGCGGAATGCACCTCCCCCTCATCATCCAGGGAGTCATCCGGAAGGAGTGCGCGGAGCAGAGCTTCCATCGAACTCTCCTGATCCAATATCAGATTGCCATCAATTTTCATACACGGAGGTGGTACCGTTCTTTTTAACTTGTTCGCGGCAAGTTTGTAAACTAGGCCGAATGGATCCTCATTTCCTAGTTTTGTGACAAATTCCTCCCATGACTTTGTCTTTTTCTTCCTGACCCTGCCAAAGTAAGCCTGATTTTTCATTTTGTATGTGATTGAGAACTGCTTCCTCTCTTCTCTCCGCATCCTGTGGAGTTGTCTTCTGTCTCGCCTGAGCGCTTTCCGGTCTTTTTCCAACTCTTCATCCCATCAGGACAAGTTTGGGAGACCCTTTGTTGTTTTGCGCAGTTTCTCTTCACATGTCTCCTGGATGATCCGAGTCAATTGCTCAACATGGTCATCCAGGGTACCCATGACATTGTATGTGCTAAGCCTACTCAGCAGGGCCCGGTCAAAAGCAGGTAAGTCCGACATGTTATGCACATAACGGATTTCCCTTTCCACCTGTTCTGGTTCCCGGTAACCTCCACCATGTATTTCAAACGTGATCAGCCTGTGGTCACTTGAACTTTCATTCAACACAGTCCCGTACCTTATGTTATTACAGGCCTTTCTGTTTGTGACAGTTATATCCAAATACGATTCTGTGTCATGGGCCTGCGAGACGAACGTTGGAAGTTCTCCTTCAATGTTTGTCACATCTAGATCGTTTGTGAGTACGAATTGGCTTACCATCTCCCCCGCCTCATCAGTGACGGGGGAGTGCCATATTTTGGACTTTCCATTAACATCCGCTCCCATAATTAGCGGTTTCTCTCTTAACGTTTTGACGATCACTTCCCATCTGTCCAGATGTATCTATGTGTCGTCCCCGAACTGAAAGTACGAGGAAACCAACCAACATTCCATTGTGTATTTTATCACCTGTACACATGTGTGATGTGTATCCAACACGCTCGCCATCATTGTAATGTTAAGCTCCTTGTTGGCTCCCAGCACCCCAGCCCGGGGGGAAACACCACAGGTATATACCTCACCCCGCAGGCCCACAACTTTGTCGAAAGGCACATAAGGCTCCTGGAATAAAACAATATCCAGCTTCTGCTCCACAACAATCCTGTTCAATTCAGCCGCAACTGCCGCTGAACGTTGCATATTCAACTGCCCAACTTTAATGATGTTAAACACCATAGTTTATCCTGGCGAGTTCAACAGACAGGGTCTTCTGGTATTCCGGACATTCCCTGGAATATACTCTACATTGTCCTCGCATCGTGGCACATCATAAACAATTATTTTGGGGTCGCGTCTCCTTGGCACCTCCAGTTTCAGTCCTAGTGACTGGATTTTCGCCACATTGGTCACGACATTGGTCACAAGGTCATGACAGGTTTTNCACAATGTCCAGGTTCTGCTCCTGCACGATTTTGTTCATTTCGGAGGCCACTGCTGCTGACCTTTGCATATTCAACTGGCCACATCTTATAACATTACTAGATGCCATAATCAGTCCGGGAAAGTTCCTCGGACAGGGCTTTCTGGTAGGCCGGGCAGAGCTGTGAGTCTATCCTGTGGTCAGATTTGAGACCCTTTCTCTGGCAATTAGCACAACATTCTTTGTAGCCCTCGACGGCCTTTTTGGGGCAATTGGAGTAAATATGCCCTTTTTCTCCACAACTTGAGCAGGTGGACTCCGTTTCTCTACATCTGCCAGCAATGTGACCCCATTGCTGACACTTGTAGCACCTGGACAAAGAAATGTAGTCCTGGACCCTACAGCTTTCATATCCAATATATATCCTTTCCTTTTGGATAAGGACATTCCTCATTTTGGGGTCGCATTCCATTACGACATTCACCCTGTCCGATTCCCTTTTTCCGGTTCTATGGCTAATCCTTAACCCTTGAACAAAATTTTCTTTTGTCAGGTTTCCATTTTCGTTACCATTGCTGAAATTCTGTCTGTAAATGACAGAGGGGAGGGATTCGCCGTCCTCTCCCCTGGGTACATCATATATGATGNATTGCTGAAATTCTGTCTGTAAATGACAGAGGGGAGGGATTCGCCGTCCTCTCCCCTGGGTACATCATATATGATGACCTTTGGCCCATGCTTTTTAGGTGCAGCCAATTTCAAACCCAATTTTTGAATGGCCGTCTTATTAAGTAACTCCAGTGTTTTGTCATTGCCTGCTTCCACCATTACTCCTCCACCTCTAATTCCCCTCANGCCGTCTTATTAAGTAACTCCAGTGTTTTGTCATTGCCTGCTTCCACCATTACTCCTCCACCTCTAATTCCCCTCATATTACGTATTTGAAGACCTTCGGTCTTCATGTCTATACCTTTCTTAATGGTATCTCGGGTTTCAACACTGGTGGCACCTTCTTTTTCAGGGTATACCAGTACCACTCTTTTTGCCGGTTTGGGTTTCAAATCCACTCCGGTAACTTGAGCGTAGCTCCTTATTTCTGGTATTCTCTTATCCCCAGAAGTTGCCTGTTGAGTTCCAATGCCATTTATATTTGCCTGTTTAAGGCTTCCCACAAGCTTACAATTTTCCATTAGAGCTTGGTCCACAAAGCCTTGCATCTGACTGAGTTTTGGTATTATCCAATTAGCCTGAGATGAGTTTATCTTAGAGCTTTTACTCAGTATCCATTNTGCATCTGACTGAGTTTTGGTATTATCCAATTAGCCTGAGATGAGTTTATCTTAGAGCTTTTACTCAGTATCCATTCAGTCATAGCCATTACCAGTTCTTTGGATTCTTTATGAATCCTATTTACATTTTGTTCTGATTCTACCGCATTCCCTTCACTANAGCCATTACCAGTTCTTTGGATTCTTTATGAATCCTATTTACATTTTGTTCTGATTCTACCGCATTCCCTTCACTGTCAGGTGTTGGGAGGTCGAATCTTAACCTTTTACTGGCCCTGTTACCTTGTTCATGGGCGCTAGAGGGCTGGTCCATTTCTCTTGATGTGCCAGGTTCCTCTTCATTGTCTTCTGGGAAGACAAGTTTTGTGTTTCTTATTTGTTTCCCCTTTTTGCCCACAAGAATGAACTCCTGATAGAAGGACGAACGTGAAGAGAGATCCTCGTCATCTTCTGATGAGTCATCTGTGCCTTCAGGTCCCTTTCCAGTATACTCCCTTTGAGTAATTTCCTCTTCAGATTCATCTTTGCCCTCAAGGTGGTAGTGGAGAACATCGGTAGAGTCTATTACACTCTCCTTTACACCGTATATACACTTCCAAAATTTTCGGTGTATTCTGCGACTTCTTGGAGTCATATCATACTCTCTCCAGTTGAAATCAGGATTTTGCAACCGACTTATGGCCGCTTCCGTCAGTTCACGAGCAATAAACTCGTCCTTGATTAAGTTGGTGAAACCTTTCCTCTTTTCTTTAAGAGTCTTTTTCACTGGAGTCTTGAGCTCAAGGATCTCCATTAGCTCCGACTGTCCACGAGGACTAGTTGGGGCACTCATGTTGCACTAAGTTTTCTACACACGAGTCTATTACACTTCTTGTAGACTTATTGGTTGAAAGTTCTACACTGCACTTGTACTACACTATTTCTCTTAAAACGAGTNTTGTAGACTTATTGGTTGAAAGTTCTACACTGCACTTGTACTACACTATTTCTCTTAAAACGAGTCCACACAAGTCCCACACTACCAAGCCTCTCGGGGCTAGAAAGCCCGAGACCTTACGGTCTCGGACTGGTTGAGTTCNCCACACAAGTCCCACACTACCAAGCCTCTCGGGGCTAGAAAGCCCGAGACCTTACGGTCTCGGACTGGTTGAGTTCCTTCGCTCCCTCTTAGCCGTCCGCGAGGAATCCCCACTGGGAATTATGGCCACACACAGGTCAGAGACCCGGTGGACTGACGACCTCGCGACCCGTTACTCCACCCGGCCACGCAGAGGCGGGGAGACCAGTTGCCTGACCGATCGCTTCGCCCTTCCAATTTCTCAGTCGGACTTAGTTCTCGGCCAGTCTTCTACTATTTCACAGCTCGCTTCGCAGTAGACAACTTACTTGGGCAAGCCAAGCCTAGTCCTACTATTTTTCNTTAGCCGTCCGCGAGGAATCCCCACTGGGAATTATGGCCACACACAGGTCAGAGACCCGGTGGACTGACGACCTCACGACCCGTTACTCCACCCGGCCACGCAGAGGCGGGGAGACCAGTTGCCTGACCGATCGCTTCGCCCTTCCAATTTCTCAGTCGGACTTAGTTCTCGGCCAGTCTTCTACTATTTCACAGCTCGCTTCGCAGTAGACAACTTACTTGGGCAAGCCAAGCCTAGTCCTACTATTTTT
>NQII01001574.1:458664-473211 GCA_002778355.1 Clitarchus hookeri
GGATTCCCGATATTCACGGTACACTCGTGAAATGGTCGTACGCAAACATCCAAATGTTATCGCTTCCTCGGAGATACTGTGTCCCATCTCTCGTGCGCCGACTATAACACCGCGTTCAAACTCACTTAAATCTTGATAACCTGCCATTGTAGCAGCCGTAACCGATCTAGCTGCCGACCGCATCGCGTTACTCTGATTGGTTCCATACCTCTGTTATTTGCATACGCACGCCTATACCAGCTTTTTTGGCTCTTCAATATAGCTCATAAGCTGTTTGTACTGCAAGATAAAACTACCCCGATGCGAAATTGTGAATAAGTGAAAAGAGTAATTTAAAAAAATGTATGTAATCTTGAATTGTTATACCATACTACTGCCTCGACAACCCCGAATGCTACATGGCTACTTTTGTCAAACACTCTTGTTAAGTCACATACACACACGCACACAAATATATATATATACACACCTTTTAAAGACTGGAGTATAATTGAAATGTAACAGTTTTGAACTATGTATTTCTTTGAGGGTTTTCAAACATGTTTAAGAGTTTTTTATGTTTTCACACTGTTTCATACACATAAAAAATTTAGCTAATGATCCATTGGAGGAAACGCCCATGCTCTCCCAAGGCGACATGTATCTTCAAAGCTTCAAGGATTTTTGATGCAAATTTAATAAATTAAACAAAAATGAAGAAACAAATTCTCTAACTACACTGGAGGAAAATGGAAAATGAACACCTGGATGCTATGGTCCCACACGAATGAAGGTTTTATTTAATAATTGTAAAGGTTATAAACGATAAATGATAATGATCACAGGGTCGTACGCCTATGGGCAGAGGCTACAGAGTGTCTTGAACATCAATGTCAGTATCTTGTGTAGACTCTTTCAGTGACGATACTGTTGTGCAGTAGTGCGTAGAGACGAGCATAAAGGTGTCGGATGTAATATTAGGGAATTGTGTTCCACGCTAATTGCACCTGTTGTTGCAACTGGTGGAGGTTTATTGCCGGTATTGCAGACCCCACCAAACGCCACCCCATCATGTCTAACACATTTTCAATGGGGAATTGGTCTGGTTATCGTGCTGGCCAGGGGAGTTGACGAACACTTCGAGAGCGCGTTGGGTTACACGAAACGTGTGTGCACGAGCATTGCCCTGCTGGAAGAGGACATCTTCTAGGCTTTGAAGTAATGGCAACAAAATTGGCTGGAGGATGTTCTGGATGTAGCGTTCAGTGTTCCCTCAACAAATACCAGAGGCGTACGGTAACTGTGAGCTATTGCTCTTCAGACTATGTTGCCAGGAATTGGTCCTGTATGTCGCTGCCGTATACACACTGGTTGTTGGCGCTCTCCTGGTCGACGCCACACTCGCAATCGACCGTCAGTGGCGCCAAGACAGAATCTTATCTCATCAGTAAACACAACTCCGCGCCACCATTCATCCTTCCAGTTGCGTCGTACGTGAAACCATCCGAGGCGGGTTGCACAGTGTTGAGGTGTGAGAGGAAGCCTGGCGAGCGGCACCCTTGATCGTAGCCCAGTGTCCAGCAAACGGTTGGTGATGATCTTAGCTGACACCGTGGGTGCAACAGTGGCCCTAATCTGTGCGGCGATCGCCATGCGATCAGCAATGGCTGCTCGTCTGATGTGGTGGTCCAGGCGTGAATCTGTATGCCACTGCCGTCGGGATCCAGGTCGACGAGCATGTGCACCATCGCTGAACCGCCGGCACCTCCATAATGCACAGCAGACACGTCACGTCCTGCGCATTGGGCAGTTCTTCGGAAGGACCATCAAGCCTCCCCCAGGCCCACAATACGAACTCGTTCAAAGTCCGTTGATTGCACGGCGTGTGGTCGTCTATGCCGTCGTGGCATGTCTACAATGCTGCCTAAATACAGGCCAATGCTTGAAACAACAGATACTTTTTCACTCAGTCAACTACCGTTGTATTGGGCTTAGCCTTGTACGGGTTTCCTACTCTGCCCACAGCACTGCTAATCATTGCATGTACTGCCATTTATTAGAGCCCCATGCGCATATGGTGTTTCTACGCCACCGCTTTAGTGGTGTTCATTTTTCATCTTCCACCAATCTATATTCTCCTCAGCGTATTCCCAATCAATTTTTAAAAGTTGTTACCAAAATTGGTAAAAAAAAAAAAGGGAGGGAAGACGGAGTACATTGGTAGTAACGAGTACTTATGCATGAAAAATGAAGTCATTCAAAAACAACAATTTACTAGAATACTTTGGAGAACATCATATGCAATGAACAAGGCGAAAATAAGCATAATTATAAAATGCCCACATGACATTACAAACACAGCATGCGTAGTAGAAACAATCCATTAACATACAAAAGGCATTTAATTATTTGTGAATATACGTATATAACAATAATTCTTGACTAATTCTTTAAATTAAAAGGAAAACATGGTGTGANTTAATTATTTGTGAATATACGTATATAACAATAATTCTTGACTAATTCTTTAAATTAAAAGGAAAACATGGTGTGATCTTAACCGCAACATACCTACATTTCCCAAAATAATATGTATGCAACATGGAAATAGTGACAGGGACCTTGTATTGCCACGCAATACAAACCTACGCCGCACGAGTCCAGGTAGCAGACAAAACTAGGCGAANGTGACAGGGACCTTGTATTGCCACGCAATACAAACCTACGCCGCACGAGTCCAGGTAGCAGACAAAACTAGGCGAACCAATAAAAATTCATTAAACCTTACCAAAAATCGAACTATCCAGTTCACAAATCCTGACGGGCGGAAAACATACGGGCATGTTTTCGAGGCGGCACACAAACAGGATCCAAACTGGAATAAGGAAGTTGGAAAATCAAAACCCTACAAAATAAAAACTACAAGGATCTGCCACCACAATGCCAAGCGCCGTACAGCAATCTGCTTACGAATAAATGAAATCTACTAGTATTAAAATACAATAAAACAGGCTCAAATGACAAAGCAACACGCTGATAAATTACTAAGAACCAATCTGAAACACCCGTAAAGACTCGGCATATCTTGGCTCGTGCCACGCAGACATCACATCAGTAGAGGTGTGACATGTAGACGACCCCGCGGAGGTGCACATCAAAACGCCGCACGCCAGTAAAAATACACTCGAGCAGACCGGCCTGCTAGCACACAGCAGCACGTTGGGGAACTTAGTAGTAGATTGTCACTGTGAGAGCCGGCAGGGTGTCTCACACTCGGCGGAGCAGCCATATTTTACTGAACTGTCTTCCATCACCAGCTGCGCGAGCGAGTCGCGCTGGCCGTGTCAGATCGGGTGATCGACAAACAAGTTCACTTATACTCTCGCACAATCAGCGTCCCAGCTCTTAATGCAATTAAAGGCGGAAATAATTGTAACGTGCATACGCCACGTTACTACGTTTTATAGAACATTTTGGTTTTTATTATTTGATATTTATTAACCTTTATTAAACATTTACTCATTATGTCATATTTTACGGTGTGCTACTTAGAACGGAATGCTTTAAATATCTTATAAATTGCAACACATATTACTATGTATTTACTGTAGCTTTATACCGAAGTTAAGCACAATTCGTACTTCTAAAAAACTCTCTGTTAAGTTTTGTAGAAAAAGTTGATAGTGAATAATTTTTAAAGGACGACGCTGATTGTTCTAGTATCACCTCCAATGTAAAGAGCTGAGTTTTATAGTTAAAGTTAATAATTTAGGGATTTTTAGTCTACTTTTCGAAGGAAAGAAAGGCTTGTGAGGTCACTTGCCCATGTGTGTGTATGTTTGTGTTTCCCCTATAAAAACTTTTTAACACGTGAACCGAATTTCACCAAACTTGTTACAAAAATACTACTTAATAAGGACAACCAACTTTTAAAGCATTTGACCATTCCAAGTGCTTACTTTCAAAATGGCGACAATATTAACATTTATGGTGCTATACCGTTTCTCGGAACAATCTAACAAATTTAAACCAAAATTTGTATGTTGACAGTGCATTATGTAAGCAAACAATTTATAGATGAGTAATGTTGTTAGTATACCATTTTGGATAGTAATAATGGAAAAATAAAGCTTTTACTTTATATCTCGAAAACTACTTAACCTATTCTCANTATACCATTTTGGATAGTAATAATGGAAAAATAAAGCTTTTACTTTATATCTCGAAAACTACTTAACCTATTCTCACCAAATTTGCCATGCAAGTATTGCCATGGTAGGCCATGTAAACATTTAAATTAAAAATTGTTTAGAAACTTACTTTAAAAAAGCAGCCATACAAATAATTAAGGCACATTATATATATATCTACAATACCGTTATTGCCAATTTCGACCGAATTTTGTACACTGGAAGCATTATATACGCCAAATAATTAGCGAATTTCGTCCGCCAGTTGGTAAGATAGCGCCATTTAAAGAAATTAAATTTTTATGTTATATCTCGGGAAAGAAATGACCAATTCTTACCAAATTTGACAAAAAAGTAGTACTGCAACAGATAATGTAAACTGTTATGTTTTAAGTGGGTCAAAAGCTTATTNTACCAAATTTGACAAAAAAGTAGTACTGCAACAGATAATGTAAACTGTTATGTTTTAAGTGGGTCAAAAGCTTATTTTAAAAATGGTGGCTATATAAGTATTCTAGGCATTACTAGTATGCTATATCTATGAAACTACGAAACAAATTCCAACATAACTTTGTATGCTGTCTGTATATATTTCAACCATCAAAAGTGTTTCTATGGAACCTCTTTTGTAAGCCATTTTGTAATATAGCATCACGTGAATAAAAAAAAATGTTATACGATTTCATGGGAAAAAATTGATAGATTCCTGCCAAATTTATCAAACATGTAGTACTACGGCAGATAGTGTAAACTAGTATATTTTAAGTGGGTCTTACATACTTTCAAAATGGTGGTCATATAGATATTTGAACTTAGTTTGCTGTACCGTTGAAACCACGTAATCAATTCCATCCTAAATTTGTATGCTCGCAGTATACATTTATATCAAATATGTTTAAAGAAAGTCTCTGTTGACCGCCATTATGTAAGATAGCAACGCATAAAAAAACAACATTTCAATGTCAAATCTCCAGAAAAAACCAATAGAATTCTGCAAATTTTGGAAAACAATTATATCTACGGTAGGCCATGTAAAATGATATGTTTTTAATTGGCTAGACACTTATTTTCGTAATGGTGTCTATGTAAACATTTTATCTTGGCATGCTATTTCTTTGAAACTACGAAACAAATTTAAACTTAACTTTGTATGCAGGCGGTATCTACACTGAAGAGCCAAAAAAACTCGTACACCTGCCTTATATCGTGTAGGGCCCCCNTCCAAATGTTATCGCTACCTCGGAGATGCTATGTCCCATCTCTCGTACGCCGACTATAACACCACTTTCAAACTCACTTAAATCTTGATAACCTGTCATTGTAGCAGCAGTAACCGATCTAGCTGCCGACCGCATCGCGTTAATCTGATTGGTTCCATACCTCTGTTAATTGCATACGCACGCCTATATCAGTTTTTTTTGCTCTTCAGTGTATTTTAACCATAAAATGTATCTATACAGAGCCTCATTTCTCCGTAATTTTGTAAAGTTTTTATGTCATGTCTCGCGAAACAATAACTTGATTCCTGCCAAATTTGGCGAAAAAATTTTACCATGGCAGACCATATTAATTTATTGTTTTAAGAGAGATATTCATTAATTTTCAGAATGGCGAATATATTAACTTGTAGCTTAGTATTCTTTATCTACAAATCTATGGTACCGATTATAACTTAACTTACTGGCAGTATGTATGACAATCATCACATGTGCTAATATATAACTTTATTGCCCTCTATTTATGAAGATCGACACATGATAAAGATAGAGGACCAATAAACCGATTACTACCAAATTTTGCACCAAAATAGTGCTAAAATATTNAACTTTATTGCCCTCTATTTATGAAGATCGACACATGATAAAGATAGAGGACCAATAAACCGATTACTACCAAATTTTGCACCAAAATAGTGCTAAAATATTGAATGTAAATTATGTGTTTAATGTGCGGCAAGTTATTTTTAAAATTGCGTTAATATAAATAATTTAGAATAGTATGTGTTATCTATTAAACCGTTCAACAGAATTCAACCACATTTTGTACGCTAACAGTATTCATTAGATGCATCAGTTGTACATACAAAGATCCTATTTGGCCGACCTTTTTGTGAAATAGAGCCATGTGAGAAATTCGAACATTCTGCTATATTTCCAAAACTATTCAACTAATTTCGACCAAATTTCGCTCAACAGTAGTGCTACAGAAGGCCATGTAAACTTTCATAAAATTGCACAAAATAATAAAATAANAACTTTATTGCCCTCTATTTATGAAGATCGACACATGATAAAGATAGAGGACCAATAAACCGATTACTACCAAATGTTGCACCAAAATAGTGCTAAAATATTGAATGTAAATTATGTGTTTAATGTGTGGCAAGTTATTTTTAAAATTGCGTTAAAATAAATAATTTAGAATAGTATGTGTTATCTATCTATTAAACCGTTCAACAGAATTCAACCACATTTTGTACGCTAACAGTATTCATTAGATGCATCAGTTATACATACAAAGATCCTATTTGGCCGACCTTTTTTTTGTGAAATAGAGCCCTGTGAGAAATTCGAACATACTGCTATATTTCCAAAACTATTCAACTAATTTGGACCAAATTTCGCTCAACAGTAGTGCTACAGAAGGCCATGTAAACTTTCATAAAATTGCACAAAATAATAAAATAAAGTTTTTGTGCCATATCTCGGGAACCAATCAACCTATTTCCACAGAATTCTTCACACAAATAGCACTGTGATATACCATGTAATCTTACATTATTTAACTGGTTCAGGCACTTATTTTCATAATTACAAGCCCGTTAATATTGCAGGTTAGTATACCCTATCTGCAAAAACATTACACTGATTACATCCGAAGTTGATGCATCCTACTTCCTACTTCCGTAATGCAATTAGTTGCACGCTACCTTATGGTACGAGGTTTTCTGGGTTCGGGTCCCCGCTAAGGCGCCTGTGTATTTGTAATTTTCTTTCAACTGTGGCATATGTTTCTGGTTCCATCTCTAATGATATTGCTGTGTACAAGACATCAAGGGCTAACTATTATCTAAACTTTTAAGTACCTCATTAAAATTTATTTGCGCCCATGTAGAGGAAAAGTAGGCTCATTAGTTATACCAGTAACTTCTTGTTAGCTCTATAATGAGATTAATTAATTTCTGGCAAATGGATTACAGAGTAGCGCGGTACAGCCACTGCCATCTTGGGTTAGTTTGAGATAACAACATATGACGTTGACTTTAACATTTGAACCATTTCCTTGAAAATTTCGAGAATTTTAGAATAGTTCCAAAACGAAATCACAAAAAAAAAAAATCTAAACATATACTCATTAGCTTTTTTTTCTGTAACATTCTGTCTGGACGACATCCATCTATATATGTATAGACTACCGCGCAATATCACAAGAAATTATATTAATTTAATAACTAAAAAAATAAACAAAAAAACCAAATTTTATATTTTCTTATGTATCACATTAGTTGTTGCATTCGCTTTACCTCTGTAAGCCTGGTTTTTATACATTCAATGACTTCGACTTAAAAAAATAGTATTCACCTCTACAGGTTTTGCATAACATAAAATTAACTAAAAAAGTTAGTTTGAAAACATTATTGATACAAAATATTATGAGTTTTTTGGTACTCTTTTAGCGGAAGCCCAGAAAAATAAAAAACAAATACTTTTTTCCCTTTGTATGTTATAACTACAAATTATTTACAAATTCCTACCCACTGCATTTTCACACAGTAAGTGTTTGACCTGCAGGTAAGCAAAAACAGTAAAATACCCACACTTTTAATGTACTGTTGTATTCTGGCAGTTCAGTTCCTGTGAACATATTCACTACCACTTACAAAGTTTATGCATGTAAATAGCCCGCCCTAGTCCAGTTTTGGCATCATTAGCCGCAACCATGTGGATATAATGTAGGAAATGTTGTTTGTTACCCACCTTTCGGTGTGAAAGTTGGCTGGTGTCGCATGCAGAAACGCTAAGTACCTTTGTCTAACGTACCAACTATGGCAGGACCGGCGACACCCGCCTTGGGAAGACACGTCGCTGGGTAGTGGCGATATCAGAGAGAGGCTGCTGGTTCAATCCCGAACCGGTGGCATATCCGGTAGAGGGTGCAATGTCATCGGTCGTGGGAGTGTTCACAACCACCTGACAATGACATTCATTCTCCTGCATCCAGTCGTCTGGCTTGAGGCTTCACAAGGCTCATCCGTTGCAGTCCATGGGGGAAACGTTCTTTTATACAGAAAAATACAGCCTCTCTTCAATACTCGTGGCAAATTGTTGTACATATGTCAAACACAGTACACTTTGCATGATCGCTGCATTCCACTACCATCGCTACTTTCCATGTGTCTGAGTAGGTGGTAAGAGCCCAGATAGTAGCATTCAGTGGCAGGATGATCGCCTTGGATAATCCTACCACGTAGTAATTCTATTTCTTTATTGCCAAGGAAACATTTATACCCGTACCTGTACACAATGCACAACATATCATTATTGGTAAAAGAGTGCAATTGTAGTTATCGAAAATCAAAAAAATATACTGAAGAGTTTTCTTATGTGCACTTATTTATTGTGTAGAAAATCCACATTCGGCATATCGTCGCAGTTCCACTTCTATAGGGACTAGGTCATACCGTGAACTTCTGTTGTAACAACTAGCGGTGTTTCATCAGATTCTCTGAAGACAAAGCGATGACATAATTAGCTTAAAAATGCACTCATTAATAATTTTATGCAAGTGTCTGGCTCTCTTGACAAACAAATATTTCTAACTAAAGAAATTTATCGTGCGACAAAGGTAGTTAACGATGTCCGAAATCACACTAAATAAAAATGCAATTTCTTTATAGATTTTTTTTTGTAAGTTCCCATTAAATGTCTTTCGATACTGCCCAAGTATTCGCTGCATGCATCCAGTAAGGTCCTGATCTGTTTTTGAATATAAGTTTTGGTAGTCACTCTAGAAACGAAGACGCTGAATGTACGTATTATGAAACCTTCTCACAATTTAAGCTGGCAGGACTAGTGTTATACACACCACGCCTTTGTACCGGCTCAAAGAAATGGTAGCTATAAAAAAGTGAACAGTTTATATAAATGTACACATTGAACCATGTCTTCGTCAAGGACGAGGAAAATATCCTCGAACGACCTATTTTGAAATGTTCCAAAATTATCTATGGACTAGAATATATGCGAATTCTTAAAATTGCATTTGACTATGCACAAGCTGTAGAACGATGCCCAATTAAATGGAAATAGAGACAACTGGCAGGCATAGAATGGCTCAAATCCTACATGAGACATCACAAGACTCTCAGCTCGTAAAAACCTGAAAACACTAGTCTGTTTTACCACCAGCTTCAATAAAGAAAATGTAACTGCGTTTAAACATAATCATGAAAAAGTACTTCACAAAATCATGTTCTCAGCTGACGTAATTTGCGACGTGTACGAAGCTGCTTTATGGACAGTCGTTCAAACACTGATAGGTNAACCTGTACGAAGCAGCTTTATGGACAGTCGTTCAAACACTGATAGGTGTTGAACAGGTGAAACAGTTTGTATCTGCTGCGAGCGCCAGTGTATTACAATGTGTGTCACAATAAATGCTACGGGAAATGAATTGCTCATGGTGTTTGTATTTAAACATGCATTAGTTCATCGTACACTGATGCATAGTTCTTTAGAATAAATCTTATGACTAGAATGGTGGTTGAATGACTGTCCCTTTAATTTTAAAGGTTCTTGAGCGTGTAAAGTTTTACACTCGATGTTTTAAAAAGAACCAATCCTCGTAATTACGGACAAATGCTAAACACATTGCAGTTCGCAAGCAGTGTTGTATGTAAAAGACAATGGCACAAATTTGTGTTGCGTTCCCTTCACAATGCTCATACCAACTGCAACGTTTAGACATTTAAGTTTATGGGCCATCAAGTTTGAATTGGCTTTTATGCAAGCATAATTTGCTGTTAAATCATCCTGGGAATATAATAATCTTGGCAAATTTGCTACGAATTTCCAAGGAAACATTCAATATTTCCTTTAGAATAAAAAGCGTAATATCTGCATTTGTAAAGCAGGTATTTCTACATTTTCAAAATCAGTTTTGGGAGATGAAGATTTTGAATTTTCGTCTGTGACAGGCTAACCAACACTCCTCAAATGTCTACAGAATCCACTGGTTCTATGAGTACTACTTTAGGAGACTCCTAAATGTCTACCAACGTCCCTGGGCTTTCTACCACAGTTGCAACAACGTCTGATAAATGCGACGAAGAACGAGCAACGTCGCTGAATAATGGTGCCCCTCAAAATGTTCGTTCATTCCTGAAAGCAGAGCTGAAGAAGACAGGTGGGGGCGATCGGGCACTTGGGAAAAGCATCGCTTAGAGAAGGAAACCATGCAGGGGTTACAACGAAAATTACAATTGTACAATTCGCTGGGTAAATTGAAGAGAACGAGTTCGTATTTCCTGGCACAGTACACGAATATAAACTATAAAATGCTGTTATAAACTCCCAAGTTTTTTTTACCAACAGTAGACTATGTGAGAACGAGTGCGTAATTACCACATAATGATAAATGGGATAAGTGATTATAAATAATACACATTACATCTGCAAAAATTGGGTAACTGTAATTACTGCACATTAAAATGCCACAAGTGTAATACATGGGAACTGAAACGCAGCTAATGAATAAATCCACAATCAAGACTGTAAGAAATTTGCATTTATTGAATTTTATAAATATCGATGATGTAAATGAAATAAAAGGTTGTATCGCGACGATCGTAAGTGGCTTCATATTCCAGAAGTATTATTACTCATGTTAGGGTGATAGAAAGTTATTACAGTTGGACAAGCAAACATAACTACAGACATTCAACTGAGCTTAAAAGCCATCTCTCCAAGAAGACTATGCTAATGAAGGGAATGAATGAGTGATACCAGATCTCGAGTTTAATGCCGTTATAATTTTATCTGTGGGGAAATCTGAATAACACCATTTACGCTCAAAGCTACGGGTAATGGATCTATGAGAGACACGATTGTGACCGGCTGTGAATCCACTCCCATAGAAACTATAGTTACTATTTGTCCTTATCTTTTACGCCGAACAATCGCATAAGATTGTCTTTAATTGTTTCTCGGTTATTTCCGTTCAAAGATTAATTTGAGACTTCCTATAAGTTATAGATTATCTGTTTCCTTGTAACAATTCAAGTTTTAAATACTCTTAATCACACTTTTTAAGTCTGACATAATGATTCAATAGAACTGCAGAAGCCATAATTAATAAAGCTTAACGCTCATAGGCATAAAAGTTTGCACATTCTGTAAAAATTACTTGGAAACTGGAAAGTTGGCAGGGTTAAACAGATACGTCGATTTATTACGTTTTTATGCGCATTCACACTTCTCGTGCGAGGGCGCTACCATTGCTCTTCGTGTGAACTCTACAAACAATCCTCAGAACAGCATATGTAATGTTACATGCATGGTACCTGCCAGACATTATTAATGAGNTTGCTCTTCGTGTGAACTCTACAAACAATCCTCAGAACAGCATATGTAATGTTACATGCATGGTACCTGCCAGACATTATTAATGGGCCACACACATGCCTAGAAGACGCGAGAAAGCCTAATGGACTAATGGTGGTGTTAAGAAGAGTTTGGATTATATTACTGTAAGATCTGAATAAATGGTACTCCAAAATATCCATTTTTTGGTCATCTGGAATTCACAATCAGATTGTGTTGGTATCACCATATGCATTAAGATATCTACAGACAGCGGGACGGTTATGAACAATGCTGACATACTAACAGGAGTAAGGACAGTTGTATTGTCAAAAAGACACGAACGGAGCCAACTGCTTCCTTACCCACCATCCAGCGACATGTAATAGCTTTACTAAAGAACTTTGTGTCTAAAATAAGTACTTATGTTTAGTCCTGGAAAAACAGCAAATGAGGCCGCGTTTAGGCGTTTTGCCATTGGCAGCTCAACGTCGTCTTCTTAATTAGCAAAACTCAGCACTGAACAAATGTCTTCAGCAACGAATAAAATTTTCTTTGGGAGCGGATGGCAACATCACCTTGTCTGGAGTACAAAAAGGACCCACGACAATCCTCACAGCAGTTTACAACGTCACACTGTCTTTAATGGCATATGATCATCCTTCGCCTTTGGTAGTGATACGATGGTCATTGAATGCTCAGCGTCACACTGAAGATATCCTGCATCCTGCAATCCCATGTGCTACCTTTACAGGCCGAGTGCAAGGGAACCAAGCTTTCAGCACGACAATGCTCNCTTTAATGGCATATGATCATCCTTCGCCTTTGGTAGTGATACGATGGTCATTGAATGCTCAGCGTCACACTGAAGATATCCTGCATCCTGCAATCCCATGTGCTACCTTTACAGGCCGAGTGCAAGGGAACCAAGCTTTCAGCACGACACTCTCACACACGCATTTGTCCCCAGGAGCGTTTATGTCCAATTTTAATTTTTCTTTGGCATATCCAGTCACTTTATCTGTCCCACATCAAACACTTGTGGTATCACATCGGTTGTTAACTTCCTCGTTATCGGAGTATTCGTAATTTGAAGCATAAATTGCAAGTTTGGGCAAATCTGCCGCAAGACAACAAACAGCGTTTGTATGGTTTCCTGCCCGAATGCATGGAAGCATACACCCAGGCACGAGACGATTCGACGAGAGATGTGCCATTTTATGACGTAGGTAGGCAGAATATGACCTTAATTCACCGATATTGTGATAATTTACTACGTTGGTTTGTAATACTGCAAAAATTATATTTCGTTTTAATCCAACAATTCCTTATTGGATGCTTCATTGTTAACTGTCAGAAACCATTAAAACGCAGGAAAATAAATAAGATACATTCAAGTATTACTCGAGGTATGGACCATAACGATCTTAAGAATTAATATACCTCTGTTATTTTTAAATTNATACTGCAAAAATTATATTTCGTTTTAATCCAACAATTCCTTATTGGATGCTTCATTGTTAACTGTCAGAAACCACTAAAACTAGGAAAATAAATTAGATACATTCAAGTATTACTCGAGGTATGGACCATAACGATCTTAAGAATTAATATACCTCTGTTATTTTTAAATTTTGCAGGTCACTTGGTCACTAAAGTGTCTTCTGTTGTGATGGTATTGATTTCTAAAGCACTTATGTACTCACCAACAGCTCACACTTATCAGTATTATACATTTGGAAGTTATTTTAGTTTTAACTTGTTGGATGTTTGTAAGTCTTGCATGTTATAAGTAAATTTATTGCATGATGGTTCATATAATTTAAGCAAATTGAATGATTAGGAACTTTCTTGGCTTGAGAGCGAGAGTACTTTGTTATGGTGTGATCAGGCCTTAGCTGAATGGCATGCCTGATCACACCTTCAAACATTAAACCTGGAAACGAGCGGGATTGCAACACCACAATTTGGTCGTTCACCCTTGCGAAAGAAGACAGTTGCAGAAATCCCCTCCGCCGGTCACTGAGCGGGGCCGCAGAACCACGCGCTTGATATAGGCCGGCATAACAAACGGAGCAGCGTATTTTCGTCGAAGCAGACCAGGAAAATGGGTGTGTCCGGCCGTCGTTAACCGTATCATAGAATCAGCCTCCGGCAACATTAACAATGTGATGGCTTTCCAGTTAGGTTTAGATAAAATGGCGTGAATTAAATNGTTAGGTTTAGATACAATGGCGTGAATTAAATGTATTGAATAATCATCTTGGTATTCAATTTAAAGCACCCCCGATCAATAGTCATTTAAATAGCAACTGTATAATCTTCATGTAATAAAACTCATATTATACTGTTGTGCTTTACCGAATCATGGCTCATTATTTCAGCTATGCCCCCACCAACTTTCACGTACGAATGGCTTAAAAGCTAGTTCGTAACAACTTGAACATGCAGTAAAGTGTCTGAATCGCATCTAGGAGTTCAAGTTTTAGATTTCAGCCAGTTCCAACGGTAGAGCGATTTCCTAAATGGTATTCCAACCCCATAGCAGATAAACGCTCTGATAGTTTCTTGTACGAAACGTATCAGTTCCATGTCAGTTAGGCGACGGTCCTAATCATCCTGGGNCCTCTGATAGTTTCTTGTACGAAACGTATCAGTTCCATGTCAGTTAGGCGACGGTCCTAATCATCCTGGGCCAATATGCATGAGTTCAATATTATTTATATTTTTTGCAGCAGCTCTGAACAATTAAATCGTACAACGTAATTTCAGCTTTAAAGTTGATTTACTTTCAAGGA
>NQII01001575.1:5155-21783 GCA_002778355.1 Clitarchus hookeri
TATATATACTATACACATGTCAATTTGTATTGCGTGTCTCGGCTTTCCTCAGTGAACGACAGCCTCGCATAGCATGTTAGGTTCCTTTATGCGCTGTGGTGTTCTCACTTTATTACAGCGATAGCTTACATTTTTTGCTTCATATGTCTCTTCGCATTGTAGGCATATGGAAATGATATGTTACAGTAGTGACATGACTGTTCCCGCCATTGTTTTCATAGTAGTGTGCGTTGCCTTTAATGCTTTATCATTGTGTATGGTCTGAGATAACCCTCGCACATATGTTGGGGGAGACTCTGAGATAACTCTCCTGGCATGGAATGCAGGCGTGTGCTGTATATCATCTAGTAGGACGGTCTTAAACGATAATTTAANGAGATAACTCTCCTGGCATGGAATGCAGGCGTGTGCTGTATATCATCTAGTAGGACGGTCTTAAACGATAATTTAATTTGGGAATACTCGGATATAGCTCTCCCGGCTTGGCATGCAAGAGCGTGAAGTATTTCATCTTGTAGGAAGGACTTACATGTTAATTGATTTTGGGATATTATTTTTTAAGTTACAATTTTCTCTATACGTTTGCAAGAAGTGCAGGTATCTCACACCTTCGCAATGTATAATGTATAGACTTTATTCATTTTCACTCACCTGTTCCCTTGCTTACTTATAGGCTGTGATCTTCCATTAGAAACGTTGTAAGCAACATCATACTTGTAACACTCTCTTCAGTAGTAATTTCCCTATGATGTTATCTATTTGTACGTTCCTTAGTCCGCTTTGTTCTCTTTAGGAGGGTTGTCTTTAATTTTCGACATTGTATCCTGCTTGTACACTATACTTATGTCATTATCAATTGGTTATGTCATAGGAATAGTGCATTGTCCGGTCCAAACCCGGGACCCATCTGCATGCTAATGTCGATGGTAAGTGGGAGGGCAACGATGCTGAGGGTAAGTGATGTGGGTGTGTGTTCATGCGTGTGTGTGTGTATTCATATGAATACTTGTGTATGTTGGATATGCTCGGTGTGGGTGTGTATAGATATGTATATGCATGTATGTTGGATGTGAATGTGTGTGCGTGTGTATGTATTCATATGTATACGCATCTGTGTGTTGGGTGTGCGCCTGAGCATGTGTATGTCTACATATGCATTATATATATGTGTGTACATGTATGTATGGCTCTGCTCGTGGACGTGTGCCTGGGTGTGCACTTGTGTGTGTATGTGTGTGTGCGCTCGTGTGAGAGTGTGTGCAGGTGTGAGCCGACAACCCAGCCGCACGTCTCAACGAAGCGCTATGCAGAATATCATCATCGTGATTTAAAATATACTGAATGTACCAGCAAGTTGGCCCATTCTTGGATGGATGATAAGCGAAAGATCCTGGACGATGCAATACATACTGTCCCCTATGGATATAATATTACATAATGAGGCATATCTGGGACAGACGTCTTTGGGAGGTCATGATGTGTAGCAGGAAACAGTTCCTCTCCTCGGGTTAAGTGCTTTCATTTCTCGTGTATCATATTGATCTTGGAAAGTATGCTGGCTGGTAGCATACTATAGTTCATGTTATTCGTGTCAGATATCGTAAGCTATACATCGGTATATTTGCATAATTTTAGGCATTTGCAAGAAGCGCGGGCTGTTGTCTGGGAAAGTGTATGCGCGTTTGCGTATATGTATGGATAAGTGTGCGTTTGTGTACGAATATGTTTGGGTAAGTATGTGTGTGTTCGCATACGTTTGGGTAAGTGCGTGTTTGTGTGTGAACATGTTTGGGTAAGTGCGTGTGTGTTCGCATATGTTTGGGTAGGTGCGTGTTTGTGCGCGAACATGTTTGGTTAAGTGTGTGCGTGTGCGCATGTGTTTTGGGTTAGTTCATGTTTGTGCGCGAACCTGTTTGGGTAAGTACGGGTTTGTGTGCGAACATGTTTGGGTAAGTACATCTATGTGTGCGATCATGCTTGGGTAAGTGAGAGATTGTGTGTGAACATGTTTGGGTAAGTGCGTGTTTGTTCGCGAACATGTTTTGGGTGAATATGTGTTTGTGTGCGAACCTGTTTGGGTAAGTACGTGTTTGTGTGCGAACATGTTTGGGTAAGTACGTGTTTGTGTGAGAACATGTTTGGGTAAGTACATGTTTGTGCGCGAACATGTTTGGGTAAGTGCGTGTTTGTGTGCGAACATGTTTGGGTAGGTACATGTGCGTGTGCGAACATGTTTGGGTAGGTACATGTGCGTGTGCGAACATGTTAGGGTAGGTACATGTGCGTGTGCGAACATGCTTGGGTAAGTGAGAGTTTGTGTGTGAACATGTTTGGGTAAGTGCGTGTTTGGGCGTGTATATGTTTGGGTAAGTACATGCGTTCACGTATATGTTTTGGTAAGAGCGGTTTGTGTATATATATGTTTGGGTAAGTACGTGTTTGTGCTCGTAATTGTTTGGGTAAGTGTGTGTTTGTGTGCGAACATGTTTGGGTAAGTACGTGTTTGTGTGCGAACATGTTTGGGTAAGTACATGTTTGTGTGCGATCATGTTTGGGTAAGTGCGTGTTTGTGCTCGTAAATGTTTGGGTAAGTGTATGTGCGTGTGCATATATGTTTGGATAAGGTTGTGTTTGTGTACATATATGTTTGGGTAAGTATGTATGCGTTCGCATATGTTTGGGTGAGTGCATGTGTGTGTGCATGTATATGTTTGGGTAAGTGTATGTTTGCGACAGTCTATGTTTGTGTTAGTGAGTGTGTGTGTACATATATGTTTGGGTAAGTGCTTGTTTGTGCGCGAACATGTTTGGGTGAGTGAGTGTGTGTGCATGAACCTGTTTGGGTAAGTGAGTGTTTGTGTGCGAACATGTTTTGGTAAGTGTGTGTTTGTGTGCGAAACTGTTTGGTTAAGTACGTGTTTGTGTGCGAACATGTTTGGGTAAGTACGTGTTTGTGTGAGAACATGTTTGGCTAAGTACGTTTTTGTGCGCGAACATGTTTGGGTAAGTGCGTGTTTGTTTGCGAACATGTTTGGGTAGGTACATGTGTGTGTGCGAAAATGCTTGGGTAAGTGAGAGTTTGTGTGTGAACATGTTTGGGTAAGTGCGTGTTTGGGCGTGTTTATGTTTGTGTAAGTACATGCGTTCACGTATATGTTTTGGTAAGAGCGGTTTGTGTATGTATATGTTTGGGTAAGTACGTGTTTGTGCTCGTAAATGTTTGGGTAAGTGTGTGTTTGTGTGTGAACATATTTGGGTAAGTGAGTGTTTGTGTGGGAACATGTTTGGGTAAGTACGTGTTTGTGTGCGAACATGTTTGGGTAAGTGCGTGTTTGTGTGCGAACATGTTTGGGTAAGTACATGTATGTGTGCGAACATGCTTGGGTAAGTGAGAGTTTGTGTGTGAACATGTATGGGTAAGTGCGTGTTTGTTCGCGAACATGGTTGGGTAAGTGCGCAAACATGTTTTGGGTGAGTACGCGTTTGTGTGCGAACCTGTTTGGGTAAGTACGTGTTTGTGTGCGAACATGTTTGGGTAAGTACGTGTTTGTGTGTGAACATGTTTGGGTAAGTACGTGTTTGTGCGCGAACATGTTTGTGTAAGTACAAGTGCGTGTGCGAACATGCTTGGGTAAGTGAGCGTTTGTGTGTGAACATGTTTGTGTAAGTGCATGTTTGGGCGTGTATATGTTTGAGTAAGTACATGCGTTCACGTATATGTTTGGGTAAGTGCGGTTTGTGTATGTATATGTTTGGGTAAGTACGTGTTTGTGCTCGTAAATGTTTGGGTAAGTGTGTGTTTGTGTGCGAACATATTTGGGTAAGAGAGTGTTTGTGTGCGAACATGTTTAGGTAAGTATATGTTTGTGTGGGAACCTGATTGGGTAAGTACGTGTTTGTGTGCGAACATGTTTTAATAAGTGCGTGTTTGTGCTCGTAAATGTTTGGGTAAGTGTTTGTGCGTGTGCATATATGTTTGGATAAGTGTGTGTTTGTGTACGTATATTTTTGGGTAAGTATGTATGTGTTGGCATATGAATGGGTGGGTGCATGTGTGTGTGCATGTATATGTTTGGGTAAGTGTATGTTTGTGACCGTATATGTTTGTGTTAGTGAGTGTGTGTACGTATATGTTTGGGTAAGTGCTTGTTTGTGCGCGAACATGTTTGGGTGAGTGAGTGTNGAGTGTGTGTACGTATATGTTTGGGTAAGTGCTTGTTTGTGCGCGAACATGTTTGGGTGAGTGAGTGTGTGTGCGTGAACCTGTTTGGGTAAGTGAGTGTTTGTGTGCGAACATGTTTGGGTAAGTGTGTGTTTGTGTGCGATCATATTTGGGTAAGAGAGTGTTTGTGTGCGAACATGTTTAGGTAAGTATATGTTTGTGTGGGAACCTGATTGGGTAAGTACGTGTTTGTGTGCGAACATGTTTTAATAAGTGCGTGTTTGTGCTCGTAAATGTTTGGGTAAGTGTTTGTGCGTGTGCATATATGTTTGGATAAGTGTGTGTGTGTGTACGTATATTTTTGGGTAAGTATGTATGTGTTGGCATATGAATGGGTGGGTGCATGTGTGTGTGCATGTATATGTTTGGGTAAGTGTATGTTTGTGACCGTATATGTTTGTGTTAGTGAGTGTGTGTACGTATATGTTTGGGTAAGTGCTTGTTTGTGCGCGAACATGTTTGGGTGAGTGAGTGTGTGTGCGTGAACCTGTTTGGGTAAGTGAGTGTTTGTGTGCGAACATGTTTGGGTAAGTGTGTGTTTGTGTGCGATCATGTTTGGGGAAGTGAGTGTTTGTGTGCGAACATGTTTGGGTAAGTGTGTGTTTGTGCGCGAACATGTTTGGGTAAATGCATGTTTGTACGCGAACATGTTTGGGTGAGTACATGTTTGTACATGTATATGTTTGTGTAAGTGAATGTGTGTGTGTATATATATGGTGACATCCTTTGTGTCAGGGTGCATGCTAATAAGTTCGCATGGGGTTTAAATGACTATTTGCTAATTATCCTTTTCGGCGTCGATTTCTAAGATGTCAATTTGACGAGCAAATCTTAAGCGGTTCGGAAATTAAGACCAACTATTTTTATAGGGTCGTGTAGGGCTTAAATGATCATGTGGTAATTTTCCTTGTCTGTGTCGATGTCTATGATATGAATTTGATGAGTACATCTTAAACGGTTCGGAAATTACGGCCCTCTATGCTTATAAGTTAACAAAGGGCTTAAATGACTATTTGGTAACATCCTTGTCTGCATCGAGGTAAATGTTATGAATTTAATCTACAAATTCATACATCAGGCTCGCCCGGTCTTTGGTATCTATAAATGAGGTAAGGTTTGCAATTACGATTTACGCACGGGGGAAACAAAGCCTCTACCGCCCTATGTTTGAAGCCCACAAAAGTGCTACCTTCCAATTACACGATTTCTTCACAGAATATTTGCAGTATGACTCCCTCACACTTAATTGCTATGGCCTTAAAAAGACTATCATCGGTACTTAAGCATAAGCTAGCTATTTTGCTCAATGCAACAAAAAAATATAAAACACTGTTGGGCTCAAGGGATGTCAAATGAGTTAAGTTTTCAATGCTACTAGGAAAAGTTTATCAATTTTAGGTGGACCATTGGTGGCGCTCACTGGGACCACGCACTGAGAGGATTGCGCCACCGGACCTTGTTGACGCCATAAGCCCACCACAACTCGGTGCAGCTCAGCTACAGTCATCGTTTCATCGGCTTCAAACTCTAGGTCCAGTAGTAGATCCAAAAGTTCTTCTTTCTTGAGTGTGTAGATAAACCCGAACTCAGTCATTTCATGCAACAAATATAACTATGACAATGCAGATACGAGAAAAAATATAGCAGAGTTCGTACATTTATTATTTGTGCTGTAGCACAAATAATGCCAACATTGATGGTTTCAAGCTTAATATTGTCAGTAAAAGGTACATCAAAAACTCTGCAGGCACGCTTGAGGGATCATAAAATACATTAAATTATGCAAAAGCATTACAATCAAAATTCACTCTCGTTCACAAAGGCTTGACAAAACTTGACGAATTATTTTAAGATTGAAAAATACAACTTGCAAACTATATAAATGGAAAAAAAAATTAATACATACCAATGTTTAAATGACTTTTAAAACAATTATTAGAAAAAGTTGACTAGATTACATTTCTTGACCAATTAGAAAGGAGGGCAGCTGTTTAAGCCCAGTAAAGCATCCGTTTTTAAAAAGGATTTTATTAATACTATTATTAAGAAAGGTTATAATTTCGGCGGAGGCAGACAAAAGACCCGTCAAAGCTCTAACCGAATAAAACTGTTGCAGACAAAAACACATATTAAAACGTACTTGAAGCAGCCCAACGCGAGAATCGTGTACACAAATATTGCTTAAAAATGATTTATTCTTTCGCGGCGAACAAGACAATAGACAACACATTAAAACTAAGAGACAGTGTAACACGAACGTTTTAGTTCAAATGAAACAGAATTTTGACGGGCAACCGAAACCACAATTTTGAAAAAACTAGCATTACTGCTCACCCAAGACGAACACAACTATGCCACACAAAACACTAAAACATTTAAAAAGAGCCCAACACACACACAAAAATTTTCCACGACTCACTGTTAATTACGCCCTAATACTCGGCAACCTAGGCAACAAGAATAAATTAAAACGAGCCATATCGCGGCCTCAACGTCCTAGAGGACGACAATTGCGGCAGTTATAACCATTTGAAGATCTCTTGCAGGCGACACATTCAGGCGATGGCAGGGCGTAGAATAGGAAGAGCTCCAGCTGCGCCACGGATTTAATAAAGTATCGGAGCTGTATAAAAAATTATGACGCACGAGCGGAGGGGAAAACGAGAGAATGAGGACAGGGGAGGAAAGAAGAGAGGATTCGAGCCGAGCATAGAGTATACCACTGCGTCGCGTAGAAATAAAAGAAAATGTCTTGCGCTCCATGCGCTTGTGTTGCAACATTCTCTGAAAAACGACTTGTGCCAAAAAGTTGGTAAATTTAATATGTCAGTGAAGTATTTCCCTTTACTTTGTGATTGTAAATAAACTAGGACTGTTATTTGATAATTTGTGCTTAAAAGTAAGCTTTTCTGGAAAGCATTTAAATATTGTGAATCTATTATATTTGTTTATAAAAATAAACGTTAAAATACTTCAATATAACAATACCATATAAAGTAGTAGTTAGAAATAGCCGGTTCTGGTGCAGAGGATGGTGGATGGGGCCGAGGGGAAAAGCCAACTGCCATCTTGGATGATGCCATGCAGAAACCTCTTGCTGTGTCATTCCTCACCAGCAGCACTCATCTTGGATTTATATTTTTTTCACCCTCCTGCCCTATTACTCTACCTCAGCACATCATGCTCTTGCATTCCATTTGGGAGGTTTTCTCATATTCCCACCTGTCTCTCGTCTCCCACACTATATCCCTAGGTTTTTTCGCATATGCTTCCTGTTCTCTCTCTCGCCCCCACCCCAGAGTTTTTTCATAGTTCTCCCATTCTCTCGCTCTCTCTCGTCTCCACATTTTCTCAGTCTCCTTCCTACATCTCTAGCCTGTACTTTCTCTCACCATCACACACATCCTATCCTGATCTCCAATCTCCCACCCCAGGGGTTTTCTCATATGCCTTCATCTCTCATCTCCCACCCCTGGGTTTTCTCAGAGTCCTCCTAGTCTACTTCCTGCCCCTCTCGTTCATTCTATCCTGCAGGAGGTGGGAGGGAGGTTCTCATATTCCTCTCACCCCTCTTGCTTACTTCTCACCCCAACTTCCATACCCCACCCCTGCAGTTTTCTCAAAGTTTTCCTAGTTTCCTTCCTACCTCCCACATCTTATCATAGTCTCTCCTGTATCCCACCCCTGGAGTTTTCTCAGAGCCCTCCCAATCTCCTTTATTGTTCTCATGCTTTCTCATTCCTTCTTACCTAACATCCCTTGGGAGGCTTTTCTCATAGTCCTTCAGGTCCCCCTCTACCTCTCTCTTCTCTCACATTATATTCCTCGAGGGTTTTCTCAGAGTCCTCCTGGTCAGCTTCCTACCTTCCATGTCCTATCCCATTCTCCCATTTTACACCCCTGGAGTTTTCTCTGAGTCCTTCCAATCTCCTTTATTGTTCTCCTACCTCCCCTCCCTTGGGAAGGTTTTCTCAGAGTTATTCCAGCTACCTTCCTACCTCTCTCTCACATCTCCCATATTCTATCCCTTGGGGGTTTTCTCAGAGTACTCCTGGTCTCCTTCCTACCTCCCATCTCCTATCCTCTATCCTATCTCCCACCCCTCGAATTTTCTCAGAGTTCTCCCAATCTCCTTTATTATTCTCATTCCTTTCTACATCTCATCTCTTGAGAGGGTTTTCTCAGAGTCCTTCCAGTCGCCTTCCTGCCTCTCTTGTTCTATCGCTTGGGAGATTTTCTCATATTCCTCCCACCCTGCTCTCTTGCTTCTCGCGCCCTCCTCCATCACCACCACCAGTCAGCAATCTTTAATTCCCTCACTCATCACCAGAAAGTGTTCGAAGTGCTACAGGTCGCAGCAGCTAGAAGCTCTGGTATCAGTGTGGCCATTTTTTGCATGTGTAGGTTCACCATGTTTGTAAATGATATTTATAAAAAAAAACCAGTACCGCAGCCACAGTCCTGCAATTAATAATAATAATAATAAAATTAATGTACATTGTTCTAAACACCAGCTTTAAGGATGTCAACCTAAGGCGAAGCGAACTATACACCAAGTTTATGCACACCCAAACCAGCGTGGGGTGGAACACTATTTACACACTACCAGCACACTGTAACAACCAGACGAAAAAATATCCGGTACCTCAATTTCCAGCACCAGTGGGGCAGTAATGCTAAGATACGGGCTTGAATGTGATGGCAGTGCACGTGCGAAAAAAAAAGGCACCAGTAATAGACGAAATTGAAAGATAGTACCTGTAGCCCAGAAGTTGCCTGGGCATGTCCCCATATGAATTATAATTAACAACTGCCTAGACTCCTGTTTAGTATTCAACCCCATCTGTAAGACTTGGACACGCCCAGAAGCTGCATATTCCCTGGTCCTTTTCCAGCCTGGGGAAAAAAAAACAATAATGTAACATACACAGAAGGAAAACAGCATATGAAAAAATATACACAGCGCACACAATCAATTACTTTTTAGAGTGAATTAATTTATACTTAAAATAATATATTCAACTGTGGTACATTCACACACCTCTTGCAATGCTATGTGGGACCAATTACGCATCAGTAAGCACCGACCTCGGTACCCAGCAATTGTGTCATGAATCTAACACTAACCACTTCACGAAAAGCTGGTTGCCTCGTCGATGAAGCACCTTCTCAACTAAATAGATGTCGGGAAACTGAGTTGTCATGATCTCTAGATAGTAAAATCCACCCTTCAGCTTGTCACCATTCAAGTCGACGAAATGATAATCCGTGGTTCGTAATGACAAATCCTGTAGACCTCGTTCTCCAGTTTGGAGTGTATGATTTTGCAAATGTACCCTTCCCTCGTGGTATCCGGACATAGTCACAAATCTTCGCTTTAGCCTTGCACCTGTCCAATCTCTTCTCTTTTTTGAACATAGTCGACAGCAAAGAATCATCCTTAATGTCACTGGCCGCATGCGGATGGTGCGATGTTTGCGATGATTGTAGTCAGATACCAAATGAGGTAGTAAGTCCAGTAAATTGTAAGTTCACATCGACGAAAATTCTCGCCACATATTCTTCAGAGTGCAATTAAATCGTTCCATGATGGAGGCCCTCTTAATACCGAATGCACTGTAGTGATTAATTTTATTCATGGCCATTAGCGAACGGAAGGCAGGATTGTAGAATTATCTGCCAAGATTCTTCTGCAAATTTTTAGGCGATCCTTTATCTTGTAAAACAGTCTTCATCGCATAGGCCACATCTGCGCCTAGTTTCCTGCGAACTGTTACTGCCCATCCATATTTACTGAAACAATGTATTACTGTCAACATGTATCTGTAGCCCTTATTTGCAGCAGCATACAGGATCATTTCAACTAGGTCAGCCTGGTACAGATCTCTCAGCCCAAAGACGAGTAGCTACTTTTCGTCTGCGATAATTATGGCACACAGGCCGGTGAAGCTCAGCAGCGCTCTGTGTACAAGACATTGTTTCTTAGTATATGTCACCACCTTCATGCAATTCTTCTACAATATTTACAATTTCGTTCATGTGGGAATTATTGCCAGCTTGCTGAGATGCAATTAGCAGTTGTATATGTGATACGAGCTCATTAACATTACCCCAGAATACGTACTCGAGTTGACTGCCTACATCAAGCTTTGAAGTCAGACCCGAGCCGGTCGCTATGCCGAAGTCCGGAAACAGGTCGTTAGCAATGCCGAGTTTCGGATGTGTCTCATCCTTGTAAGCATTGCTGGAAACATCATTGTCTGCCAAACGTACACTCGTGAGGCTAAGTAAATGCTTGTAGTGACGAAGTGCCTCCCGCGAGAATCCACCAGGCTCGCGCTTAAACAGCAATTCGTAAAGGCCTGGGGATGCTCGCATTGCTTCATCATCAATCTGTGTAAAATCATTTGGTAGATAAAAATTTGCTTGTTCCCCAAGAACCGTTTATTGTTACACCTATAAACACCATACACTCCATCACTAAACCTCGTTATGTATGAAGACAGGTAATTGCGAATGACTGTTGTGCGCAAGTGCGATCTGACTTTTTAACATTTAAATGTGGCTAAAGGCAAATCATCGTCTTCAACAGCTGCAGTATCCTTCTCCGGAAGTATCTTACGCTTCCTCCCACTCCCGGGTTCGACGTACGGTTCAGTCTTCATTTCAGCAGGGGGAACAGTTTGTTGTTGTAAATTATCTAGCCAAGATGTGAGTGGTCGGAAGAACTCTTCCAATGCAGTATCGCACTCCATGAATGTACGCTTGACCAGTAGATACTTATTGCGCACACTTTCAATTACACAATGTAAATCGTCGATAGTAGTGGCCATTGTACTAATTGTAAAATAAGAATGAATATAGTGTATATATAGGCGATGACTCTAAACTCGATGAGCTTTTTTAATATTAACTTCAGATGTGAAGATTCGCTCGATGACTGCATCTCGCACATGCTGGCAATGTTTCCATTTATCATTGTCTGTGTGCAAGTCAGCTAGGACATGACCAATCCTGTGCCATATAAGCTCTTCAGTATCCACAAGCCCCATACCCAGAAGGTGGATGCGTGCTTTTATCGCCTCGATCATGTGAGTAAGAACTCTATCAGATATTCCTTCTACAACAGTGCTGAGTTTCGATTCCAAGATGACCACAGTCTCTAGATGAGTACTTAAAGCATCCGACTTTCTCACACCCTCGGTCGATACATTACAGTGTTCGTCCAGTTTGACAGAAAGGGTGGTAAAAATCTTGGTGTCAACCTTCCCGACTACAGCATCAAGCTTCGTCTCCACAGCCGGAGCTTACTTCCGAAAGCACTCAGTTTGTGAAAATTGTCAGTCAATATATGAATTTTAGCATCCATCTTAGAATACACCTTACCAACAGCAGCGAGATTAGATTCCATGTTGACCACAGCCTATAGCTTCTTACTTAAAGCAGTCAGCATGCCTGCACCGTTAGTATTGACATAAAGGTGCTTGTCTAATTTTGTAGCCAGACCAGTAAGGACTGTCAGCAACTAGCTCTCCTACTTTATCGAGCTTCTTCTCCACAGCCACGAGCTTGCCTCGTAAAGCAGTTAGTTTGAGCACATCTTCAGTTAATTTGTGAATCTGAACATATAGTGCATTCGTGTTGACGAATAGCTGTCCTTCTACGACCTCGAGAATGTCGCTGGAAGCAAAATCAGTTAGTTGGGACACACTCACGATCAATGTACCAAGCCGCAAATCTATGTTAGTAGTCAGTATATTCGTATCCTGCCTAAAGCAGTCAGTTTGCGAACATCTTCAGCCAATGCAAGTAAATCAGTGGTCACTGCTGTATGAACCCTGCTGGCTATTTGCTCGCCCACATCATTCAGTTTCGTCTCTAAAGCATCGAGCAAAGTCATACCGTCTGTTCGTGTGCGAAGATGTGTCTCGATCCCAGTCATCTCGAGTTGGTGACTCGGAAAGGAGTGTTCTCCTACGACTATGTCGACTCGTGGGGGAAGCTCAACGAGCCACAGCTGCTGGGTATTGATGCATTCCACAACCGCCTCACCGGATGCGGCATCAGCGAAGAGAAGTACCATCATGTGCAGACGGTCTGGGCGATGTTTGGGTGCTGTACAATGAAAAATTATGCTGATTTATGTTTACAGACAGACATCTTAATACTGTGCAACGTCTTCGAGAACTTCCGGGGCCTATGTCTGTACACTTATGGACTTGATTGTGTCCGTTACATGAGTGCCCCGGATTCTCATTCGAAACAATGTTACGCAAGATGCAGGTGGAGTTAGACATCCTTGTCGACTACGACATCCACCTGTTTATCGAGGCTGGTACCTGGGGAGGGGTGGCCAAGTACATCAAGCAGCATCATGTGGTGGCGAACAACAAGGATGTCCCTGCCATGTATGACGCCAGCGGGCCATCTACCTACCTCCCGTTTGTAGATTCAAATAACTTGTATGGATGGGCAATGTCTCTGCCGCTGCCATACAGTGGTTTCAAATGGACCAGCCTGGATATCGACGTTGTGTCCATACCAGACGATGGAGATGTTGGCTTCATAATGGAGGTGGATGTAGAGTATTCTACAACACTCCACTAGGACCATAAATACCTTCTGTTCCTGCTGGTGAATGAGTGTCCCCCAGGTTAAAACAAACCAAGCTCATGAGCACCCTTGAAACAAAGAAGAATTATATTGTACATTACGTTAATCTCAAGCAGGCATTGGGTCATGGGTTACGGCCGAAGGCTATACATCGCATCCTACAATTAAACCAGAAGTTGTGGCTGAAGCCTTATATTGAACTGAATACGGAGAAACACCAGGCAGCCACAATCGCCTTCGAGAAAGACATTTACAAGCTAATGAACAATGCTACATACTGTAAGCTCATGGAGAACAAGTATAATTGCCAGCATATGGAACTTATAGGCACCGAACTGCATGCGAAAAAGCTTATCGCCAAAACCAGCTTTCAAATGTCGTCGAACAATATACGACAAATCTCTATCGCTGATAAAATTAGATCATGAACATTTCGTATTTGATAAGCCCATTTATGCTGGCTTCACCATACTTGACCTGTCGAAGACTCTCATGTACGGCTTCCACTACATTGTCATGAGGGGATGGCACGGTGTTAAAGTGAGTCTGATATACATAGACACCGACTCCTTTGTGATGGAGATTGCCTGCCCCGACTTCTACAGAGAGACCTCGCCTTAGACCCAGCACTTATGGCCGAGTTCGACACCAGTGCCTACCTTCTCACTCATCCCTGCTACTCGCCCACCAACGCCAGGGTGATTGGCAAATTCAAGGATGAGTGTGGAGGCAATGATATGATTGAGTTTGTCGGGCTGAGGGCGAAGCTGTATGCTTATAAGTGTAAGGATAAAGTAGTGAAATGAGCTAAAGGGATTCAGAAGAGTGTCGTACAAAATAACATCACCATAGAAGATTATAAACGAATATTATTGATCCAGCAAGTAATGAGAGTACAGGTCAACAGCATTAGGTTGCACCATCACAACGTATATACTGAATGCACTAACAAACTAGCTCCTTTGTGGATGGACGACAAATGCAAGATCCTGGACGATGCCATTCATACTGCCCTTTATGGCTACCATGAATAATGTACTGTTAACACCCCTCTGGGGCAGGCATGTATCATCATATACGCATCTGTCCCTGGGAGAGAGAATGGGGTCGGGATGCATAGTAGGAGGCAGTTCCTCATTTCGGGATTGTCGAAGCTGAAGAACTTCCATTCCCCTCTCCCACAACGAATGCTATGAGTGTGTTGCTTTATTCAATTTGTATGTTTTTTCCAGCAGCATACTATAGCACATGTAATAGCAATACTCATCTTGCCAGGTATGCTGTTTATGTTGAGGGATAGTGGCAGTATATCCTTCTGTGTGTATGTACTGTTTCTGCAATCGCTCGTGTGTATACTTGTACACTGTTCTGTGTTTTTTCCAGCATATTATAGCACATGCAAGAGCCATAATCATCTTATCAGGTTTGCTGGATGGTAGCACGCTGTAGCCCGTGCTTAGAAATATCCTTATCTTGTCAGGCATGTTACCATTATGTCCTGCAGAGTGTGTGTGTATGTACTGTTTTTTCAGCAGTATTCTGCAGCATGTGCAAGGGCCATATTTATAGTGTCAGGAGTGTTGCTGTTGGTGGATGGTGGCGGTGTTGAATGGTGGCACGCTGTAGCATGTGCAATAGTTATCCTTATCTTGTCAGTCATGTTACTGGTATGTCGCGATATGTGTACTATTTCACATTCCACAATCATTCAGGTACATACTTGCGCACGAGATTTGTCATCTATTTTGGGTCTCCGACCTGGATTTGAGAATGTGAAATGGTGTTCGTATCACACTAGCACTGTAGTAACTAGTGATCGTATCGTACTTGCTTTTATTAACTATATATTGCACTAACCACCCCCCCTTTTCTCTTATCTACCTCTACTGTATTCTTCCCTTTTGCTGTAGCCTGTCTGCACGTTCCTTTGTCGCCTTAGATTTTTTTTAGGTGGGTCATTTCTCCCCTTCCGGTGTTGTAAGCTGCCTGTACACTATGCTTGCGGTGCCATTGGTGTTTCTTTTTCCTTATACTCAAACACGTACACGACTTGTTTGCGTATAAGGAAAAACAAATTGCAGTGGTGCTTTTGCTAGTATAGTGTACTGCCCCGGGCCCAAGCCTGGGAGCCATCCGCATATTTATGCCATGCAGACGGTAAAGTGCGAGGGAATGCTGTGAAGGCAGTGGTGAGAGCGAGAGCGAGAGCGACCAGACTGGTGCTGCTGTGTAAGTGTCTAATTAATCTACTACTTGTTGTTATAGAAGAAAAATGTTTTCCATGCATACACAAGTGCCATCTACCTTTCAGCCCTCACACAGCAAGGTAGTGTGTGCACATAGTGTTCCACCCCACACCAGTTTGGGCGTGCATGCACTCGGCATATAGTTTGTTTCGCCTTAGGTTGACATCCTTAAAACTTGTTCTTAGAAAAATAAATGTTTATTTGTTTTATTAATATTATGAACATTCAGGACTGTGGCTGCGGTACTGGGTAGACTGCTGGTATTATTTTTATAAATGTCTTTTACACACATGGCGAACCAACACACACAAAATTGGCCACGCTGATACCGGCACTCCTAGCCGCGACCTGTAGCACTTCGAATACTCTCTGGTGACAAGTGATGAAATTAAAGATTGCCGCCTACTGTAGCCGACTGGTCGCGGTGATGGATGAAGGTGCGAGAAGCAAGAGAGCATGTTGGGAGGAATATGAGAAAACCTCCCGAGGGATATAACGAGAGAGGCAGGAAGGCGAGCAGAAAGACTCTGTGAAAACCCTCACAAGGGACGAGAGGTAGGAAGGAATGAGAACAATAAAGAATATCGGAGAAGTCTGAGAAAACTCCAGGGGTGGGAGATGGGACAGAGGATACGACATGGGAGGTAGTAAGGGGAGCAGGACGATCTGAGAAAAACCCCAACGGATAAAATGTGGGAGATTTGAGAGAGGTAGGAAGGCGACTGGAAAGACACCGAGAAAACCCTCCCAACGGAAGGGAGGTAAGAGAACAATAAAAGAGATCGGGAGGACTATTAGAAAACTCCAGGGGAGGGAGATGGCAAAGTGGGATAGGACATGGGAGGTAGGAAGAAGACTGGGAGGATTTTGAGAAAACACCAGGGGTGGGGGTTGGGAGAGGGGGTGAGAAGTAAGCGAGAGGGATGTGAGGAATTTGAGAACCCCCCTCCCCAGGGATAGAACAAACGAGAGAGGCAGGAAGGGAACTGGGAGGACTTTGAGAAAACCCATGGGTGGTAGACGAGAGAGGAAGGTGTATAAGAAAATCCCAGGTGTGGGTGATGGGAGAGGGGTATAGGATGTGGGTGATGAGGAGAGATAGGATGTGTGAGAGAGGTGGGAAAGATACCAGGAGAACATGGTGATGCAATAGAGTGATATAATGGGATAACTATGAGAAAATGCTAGCAGTAGAGGGAGAACAGGAAGCATATGCAAAAAACCTTATGGATAGAGTGTGGGAGACAAGATAGACTGACAGGAATATGAGAAAACCTCTCAAATGGAATGCAAGAGCATGATGTGCTCAGGTGGAGTGATTGAGCAGGAGGGAAAAAAGGGAAATCGAAAATGAGGACTGCTGGCAAGGAATGACAGAGCAGCATGTTTCCATGTGACATCATCCAAGATGGCGGGTGGCTCATCCCCTCGAACACATCCCCCATTCCCTACAACAGACCTGCTAATTCTAACTACTAAAAGTATTACAGTCATACAGGAAATATAGTCATTTGAAATTACCACAGTGGCCAATTTATATATATATA
>NQII01001575.1:21807-52085 GCA_002778355.1 Clitarchus hookeri
GCCAATTTATATATATATATATATATATATATATATATATATATATATATATATATGATATACAGAGTGAGTATAAAAGAATACCCCAACTTTGAACATCTATAATATCAAAACCAAACAACCTACAACCTTGATTGACCAATCAAATGAACCGTATAACCGTGAAGTTTGTTTACCATACATTCATAAATTTTCAATGTGATAACCATGAGCGGCCCGAACGACATATACGCGATAATCAAACTTGTTCCACACTCTTGTCAGGATGTCTGGTGTTACGGTTTGGATGGTTTTCGTAATACTCGGTTTGAGGGGGTGAGGGGGTAGCGAGCTCGCATTCGACACGTCAATGTGAAGGGGACGGTCTGATGTTTCCTTTATGTGCCAAGAGATGACACTGAGAGCGTCTGTCATTGCAATATGAGTATGTGCTGTTTGTTATTCCGCATCACGGTAGCGACGGAACAACAGAAGGCGTTCTGTGTTATTCAGTTTGCTAAATGTGAATCGGTTACGACAGTTCAACGTGATTTCCGTTGCAAATACGGACGTCGTCCTCCTGTAGGTGGAGTATCGTACGTTGGTTTCGTCAGTTCCATGACACAGGGTGCCTTTGCAAAGGCAAACGTTCCGGGCGACCACGTGTGTCCGATGAGAATGTGCAACGGATTCAACATGCGTTCGTTCAATGTCCGGGAAAATAAACTCGAAAAGTTAGCCAGGAAATGCGAATACCTCAATCGATGGCATGGACAGTGTTGCGAAATCGATAACTGTACAAACCATACAGGTTACAGCTTGTACAGACTCTTTCCGAAAGGGATAAAGAACTGAGACGTGATTTCTGCACGTTCGTTCTTGCCCAGAACGAGGTAGACGATGCCTTCATGCCTAAGCTGGTTTTTAGTGATGAAGCGACGTTCCATACAAATTGTAAGGTGAACTGGCACAACGTGCGGATATGGGGTCAGGAGCCTCCGCATGAATCCACCGAACACGAGCGCGCTTTCCCCCAAAGTGAACGTGTTTTGCGCTGTATCTAAAGACAATGTTTTCGGCCCTTTCTTTTTTCACGAGCCCATTGTTACTGGAATCCCTTATTTGGACATGCTTACAGAGTGGTTATTTCCTCAGTTAGAAGAGGCGGCGGAGACTTCATTTTCCCGCAGGATGGTGTGCAACCCTATTGGCACCTAGCTGTTCGCGGATACCTGAACGAGACGTTGCCGCAATGCTCTATTGGTCAAGGATCAGCTGGTGACCAGGCTCTTCATCACTGGCCCCTAAGATGCCCGGATCTTACCCCATGCGATTTTTTTCTATGGGGGTACATAAAGGATGAAGTGTTTCGTCCACCATTGCTGGCTAACATTGACGACCTCAAAACGAGAATTACGGACGCTATTCAAACCGTTACACCGGACATGCTGACAAGAGTGTGGAACGAGTGTGATTATCGCGTAGATGTCGTTCGGGTTACTTGTGGTGGTCACATTGAACATTTATGAAGATATGGTAAACAAACTGCACAGTTCTACGGTTCATTTGATTGGCCAACCATGGTTGTAGGTTGTTTTGTTTTGATATTATAGACCTTCGAAGTTGGGGTATTCTTTTATACTCATCCTGTATATCGTGTGGCGGGCAACAAAGTTGTATGTTTGCCCGGCATGGGAGTCAAGAAAGCATAAGCACACATACATGTAAATAATGCACTTAAACAGTTCCTAGTTTAATCTTTTTCTTCCTGCAATTCTAGTTGTGCCAAAAAAAATTGTTAGAGTGGTTATATTAGATAATTTATTTAAAAATAAAAAATAATGTAATTAAAGTAACAAGATAAATAACGCTACGGTATTAATAAATGGTACAACAATGTAAAAGTGGTACATTGTGTTATCTGTGTGTCGCCGATAAATTAGTCCAGCATGAAACTTCTTACTGTAGCCTACTTACTGCCTGTAGAATGAATATGGGGTATTGTGTGCATGCGAGCTATGTAGTACCCATGCTCCATGTCCCAACACTGAATTCCAGTTTTGCTAGAACCTCTCTGTCAAAAACAATGTGGTTTGGATTTTTTGAGGTTAGAAAACTGTTAACAAGTGCTTTGAAACTTGTGTATACATCCACTAATTGAAATTTTATGTAACTAGAATACAATCAATTTATTAAAAATATTTCACGCTAATAAATTGTTTGTAAAGTCACTGTTTAACAATGTGTTTTCGACAATTGTTGGATTGAGATGATTCAATTTTAGGTTTATGCTGAGACGAAAGTCAGTGTCCCTCTAGTTTATACTACAGCCTTATAAAAGGTTAATTAGAAATTTTTTTTATTTAATTACAAAATTTGTCTTAGCTCAATAAAGACTTTTCGGATTCTCCTGAATTAAAATTTAAATAGTGCTACCTTTTTTACAGGTGTAACAAGGAAACACATAGGCAATGCGATTGATGTTGAAATCGCCACTTGCTACAAGGGGCGGTTTCGCCATGCTGAAGACAGAATGCTCAGTAGGTAAAGGTAAGTGGTTTATTTATAAGGCACTTTTGCTCATTGTTTCCTTTTGTCATTTAATTATAATAATAAAATTGGAGTTAAGGTAAATACTGTCAATTAATTTTAACGTGTGTGTGTGATGCATGTTTATATTTAAATTGTAAAACAATTAATTCATTTTGTAAAATGCAATATATTTTTTTTGGAATCTCGCAGTTAACAGGTGGTAAGTCTTCTTACTAAAGATATTATTGGCACAAGGGTTCTGTAAATTTTTAAGATTATTTAACAAAATATTTTTTTAGGATTAGAATTAACTGTTTGTTCCCTAAATTTTATTTTTTCCATATATCATTGTAGAGTCCTGGTACTGTAGTTGGAAATTATCCATGAAGATTATAGCTATTGGAACAAGAACTGAATAGCTTACTTTGCCTGCTTAAACAGTACAAGTTGAGCCACTTTTTCTCTGAATTTGCTATTTGAAAGAATCAGAATAACTTTAAAAATTACAATTTCTTAAACTCTTGTGCTCTTCTTGCAGAGTTCTTATTATAGTGTTTAGAAGTTATGAGAGAATCATTACATTCCTTTAATAAATTAATGTGAGTGCCTCTGTTTTATGGGCCTTTTCAGTTTTCAGTTCTTTCACCCCAAATACAACATATTCCACACTTTGTTTTTATCTAAATTGAAACGCAATTTGGCCTATTACCATAAATAACCATTCTGACAGTGAAAAAACATTGTTAATTTTATAGTTAAACATCTTGTCAAAAATCCTAAAGTATAAAATTTTTTATTAAGGTTAAGAAATACAGTTGGGCGTTGTGTTTATTTAATTTGTGGAATAAATAAATTTTAGTTTAATGTCTTTGTGAGACTGTGTTGTTTTTCAGCTGCTAATAGTACGATATACCTAGTTTTGATAGAGCAGTGAAAAAATTTAGTTTAACATAAATAACTTTCAATACAACTTCAAATACAATATTGTATTTACAAAACCAACTTACTGTTCATAATTCTTAATAGTGATCTCTCAACATGTAATATGGCAACTCCTAGGCAATTAATGTACAAAAGTCCTATTTGTCTGACAATGATAAAATTATGTTTTTAAAGATTCATTCCATAAACACAATACTTGAGATGTTAGTGGAAACCAACAAATGCCGCTATGTGGAAACAACCATGCCACTTCATGGAAAAGGGCTCATCAATGAGCAGCCGTATCACTATGTCGACTCATGCCGATAACCTATCAATTTATTCAAGATGCACTAAAATGGCAACTGCGTCACACTACACTTCATAAAACTAGCTAGCTATACATTCGGGTTGGTATAAATAAATTTGTTTATGAACATGAACAGGACGCTTCAGAAATAACGCCCCGAGATTATTAATTTTTAACAAAGAAAGGTCACTACAAACTAAATATAAAATATTTGTAGACATCATTTGTTGGTTTTCAAACATCTTCTGAACACCAACTTGCCAAATGAGTAAAACATAATTTACAATAAGCGCAAGTCAAATTAGGCAGAAGCCTATTTCAATTGTACAAGACAACTATCTACTTACAGTATTGCTTGCCATAATTAAATTATTGTGTATCATGGTATTTCTGTTCTGCTGCAACAATGCCAGCGTGGCCATGACTTTGAAACAGCTGTCTGACTGTGCAGTGTCAAGAGTAAGTTGGCGAGAGAAGTTAAATTGTAATGGAGAAATGTTTTTCCCTGGCATGGTTTTGATTTTAAAATATGAGTGTATTGAGAGTAATAACTTCAGAAGTGACTGTCCTCCATTATGTTATATTACTTCATAAGTAAATTAAATTTCTGTGTAAAATTAAAATACTCTTATTTAATTAAATACTTTATTCAAGGCAGAATCGTTACAACAGAATAATTCTAATCATCTCATTACAAATAAATGTTCAAAATATCATTGATAATTTTAAAAATTCTAAATTTGTAATGGGTTTATCAAAAAAGGATTGATGGTAAATAGTATTCACTCTTTTATTTAATGCCTCAGCGACTACAGAGTTGGCTTGCTAACTTCCCATCAATGCTATTTAATTTTGATTTAAAGTGTATCTACCTGGGTATAGAAATGTGGATTTTGCCAATGGAATTCCTTTGCTTCTCCATTTTATGTCATTCGTTGCAAGTCTGTTCATGGAATGTAGGTACTTACAGGTCTCCAGTAGATGGTGCATACATTTTTTTTATTTATGTTCTCCCATCCAATGTGCACCACCCAATTTTTACCCATTTATTTTTTCGAGCAGTAAATTCATAGTCTAGTTTCATGTTACGACAAAGTACTTTATTTAATTATTTGTCTAGTTGATTTTATATGTAACAACTATTTGTACTCTTAGCAAACATTTTAAATTTTTTTGTTCTGAAAAGTGTAGAATTTTTTTTAAAGTTCAGAAATGTTACCTTCCTTTCTAACATTTTTTTCCCACATAAAAACATGTTTTTTTATGAACTTCGTACCTTACATTTGTGTGTAGTATAGTAATTTAAAATGTGCTGAAGAAATGTACCTTTCGTTATACATTTTGTAACCTATTCGTTTATGTATTTCTGTGTTTACAGTACATATCTAGGTATCTCCAACATAACAATAAGTTCAGAGCTTATGAATATAATATAATTACTTTTAGTCCCCTTGTTTCTGGCCTTTTAAGTGGCAAAGTATCCAAGAGAATAATGAAGCAGAATAGTCACAAGAGTGAAAATTTAAAGTGGAAAGTGATATTTCATTACCAATGTACGTTTTTTTTCTATGAAATACGACTATATTCATTACCAGTTTTGTATTATTTTTATTTAAAATCAATCATTACCATCTTGTTGAATACTTGCTTCATCAGCCATTTTAGAATTAGCTTACAACATATATCTAGAGACAAAAAAGGCAAATAAAACTCCTTCATTACAGTGAATAAAAATTGGCATTTCAGTGTTATATTTCATTATTACAGTTTGGTGCTGAAAAGTGTTTTGTTAAATCATCATTCTTAGATGTGTCTATCCTGTGGCCGTTTCAGCTTGGTAAGGTAAACTGCCTCAGTTTTGTACTTCATTCTTGCAATTCACATTTTAAGCAACCCATTTACTGTATAAAGAATATTGTTTTTATAATTTTTTTGGCTGTTACTATGCATAATACTGGTTATCCAACATCACAGTGAACACATTCATCACCTGTGGTTCGCAACAAGTGTTGCTTTCAGATACACAGCTGTATGTTGGCTAGTCGGCAGCAGACATCTTCTGAGATCGTGTTAGATTCTGTTATCTAAGATAAGAACAATAATATATTTTGCATTTATTTGATGGTGTTATGAAAGAATGGATAAACGCCAACCAATGGGAACAAACCTGATTCACTCATTACACTGTAGGGATTCACACCAGCTCGCTTTGTTTTTATGATTGGTTACATTAAATAATTTTTAGCTACATGAAGAAACGGAATACTTCATTTATCTTGAAGTCATCTTAACATTTTAAAAGATTTCTTGAAGCATAACATTAATATGTGGCTTAGAACTAAATGTTTATGAAAACAAATTTGTAAGTCACTATTTACATTTAAAAAACTACTGGATGCTTCCACGATATGCAGTTAGGTAATACATATTACATATTGCACAGCTTTGACCCTATTATTTTAAATACATAATTTGAACTGAGGTCTAATTTGTGTAATTTAATGCGTGTAATGCCTACACGAATGCATTTTTTTGTGTTTTCCAATTGTTATTTATTCTTTTCTTATCCATTGTTAAAAATAATTTTTTTAAACCTAAGAAACAACTTAAATGCTACTGCGGCTTATATTCTGGGGAATGCTATTTTTTCTTTCTCACGAGACAATATATTTTAATAGTGCAGTGGCTTATATTTAATGACAGCTTATTTTCGGAGCAATACTGTAATTTTTGTTTCTTGTATCAATTTCTTCTCCAGGTTGATTTTCACATTTAATCTGATAAATTAGCTATTTGTATAACATGTAAAGATGTTTTCCATAACTGCAAAAATTATATAAGCCTAAATAAGTCTAAAAAAAAAGAAAAACTAATTTTCATCTCAACCATCGTCTGATGGTGACAAATGCAACAGAATTCCATACAACATGTTTGATGCTGATGGCTGTATGACAGCTTGATCATTTGTAATACAAAGGGAAAGTCTACATAAAATGTTTTGAGATTCTCATTTGTCCGACAGACTGTGCACTTCGGACACAGTATAATCGCAGAATCTGGCAAATATCTACGCCAGAAATCCCTAAAGTGAAACTTCTTAATATTAACTTTAAGGGACATAAATATTTTTGCAATTTGTAATAATCAGGTTTGTATAACCGGCATATGTGAGTGAGAACTGTAATTTGTTTGTATAACTAATAGTTATATATAACTGGTATATGTGAGTGAGAACTCTAAATCTATTCCAGCCTTTTATCCCAAAAACATACATTTTATGGCCAACAATACTTTATTTACTACTGGACTTTACATTCTAACACAAGTAAAAACAAAAAGCACTTCAGCATAGACATTAATATTTAATCCCTGGTCTCATTCCATGGGGAAAGGAGACAACGTTGTATTAATGAGAAAATGTTTTTAACTAGATTTTGCTGTATAAACTATGTCCCGAGGTAAACAAATTGGTATCAACTATAAATGTAATTATGTTTATCATGTGCAGAAAACTGAAAAAATACTATAAGTATCTCTCTCATACATGGTGCGTTTCACAGCAATTTGTTGTTGGTGCTTGGAATACAGTCCTAAATACATTACGTTGTAAAAGTTTAACGATTTCATGATTGCATCTATACCCAAATCAATCACAGCATAGTGTAATCAAACACAATTATTAAGTTATGAAGATGGGAATTATATGTAGAATTAGCATAAATTGATTCTTGTGTAAGCTCACATTATATAGAGATTGTTGACATTTCACAAACATTTGTAAGTCAGAAAATGGAATTCAGAAAAATGTTTGTCGCCATAAAAATTAAGAACTCTATAATAAATACTGTAACATGAATATTTTCAAGCTATCGATTATGCAATTTTTTTTAGGTGAACTAATTGCTGCATTGGTAACACGTTGTAGCCACACTGAACTGAGAAATCATGGCTGCATGCCGTATGAAATTACTGTTCACTGTCCCTCGTATGTACAGCTCAGATGCCTCCCGGATATACCCTCAGGACTCCCTCGGACATCTCGCTGGGACATACCTAGTTGTACCGCAGGGATGTCTCTCGGATGCATCGCTTAGTTGTCCCTCGGACACACGGCTGTGTCGACCTTCGGATGCACCGCTGGTTCGTCCTTCGGACGTATCACTGGTTCGTCCCTTGGACGCACCAATGGGTATCCCTAGGACGCACCGCTGCGTCGTCCCTAGGACGTACCACTAGGTCGTCCCTAGGATGCACCGCTAGGATGTCCCATGGTTGTCTTTCATGGATGTCCTACGGCTATCCACAACATGATAACTGGGGCGATTCGGGGATATCCGTAGTATGTCCCAGGGATATTACAAGATACCCTACAGATATCCTGCATTTCCAAAGAGGCTAACCCATGGCCACCCATGGGATAGCCATTTACTTTCATGGTGGGAATAATATTATTTAGTTTTAGCTGGTTCTATCTTTAAAGTCAAATCATTCTTACTGATATAGGATACTTCGCAAATATGGAAACAAATTTCACTGGTGGGTGTGCCTATAAAGACAATTTTTCACTGTATAGCACACGAAAAGCGTTTCCTCTTTTGGTGACTTTTCAAGACTTGTTTACGTTTTGTGAACCATGTTAGAAGCTCTAATATGTGTGATCCTGTGTGCAGAATAATGTCAATTCACCTAATCCAGCAGTACATTTATTATACTTTTATACATGTTTATGTATTGCTGTACTCACAAATTTATTCCCTCCCATACAATTTTCTTTGCAATTTTTGTAATATGCTTAGTGCAATAGTAATGAGGATATGTATGTATAAATTGCAGGATACTAACCTATGTGAAAAACAATTTGTTTACTGTAGAATTATAAGTGTGCAAATACATTCAGTGCGGTTTGACACAAAGGCTACGATGCTCAGTTTACATCACTGTCGCTACTCTACATTACTGGTAATTAAAATTTAAAACATTTACCTGTGAAAAATGAATGTTAATGTGTAGATTACATCATTAGGCAAGAAATTCTGAATGACAGGGTCAAGAAATAGTAAGGGTCACTTTCAGCAATGGATTGCACAAATTGTATGTTTTTTATTTTCATTATACTTGACATTATAGGCCTACTAATTACTATGCTTAAACCACATTGTGAAATTTATCCCAATTAAGATAGTGTTTTAATACAAATAGGCCTACCCAACACCTCGGGCCGTATGCAGAGATCTTCCTTTTTCACGAAGGTGGCCTTAAATCAACAAAGAAGCCTTCATTACAATGCAAGAACCTCCCTTAAGCGTAACTTGTTGAAGGTTACCTTTAATTTAAGGAAAGGAAGTGGCGAGAAATAAGGCTGCCCAATGCGTGCCTTTTAGCTTCCTTAAGCAAGATGGAGGCCGAACCATCGAAAATAACACCTGCTTAATAATTTGTAACGTTCAATTAAAGAGCAATTGTGACGTATGCTACATGTAAATGATGAACATTTATTGTAATTACCATGTGGGAATTATTTCCCTGCTTATTTTAACCTCTGAAAAATTAATGTGGTCATCCCATTTATGTTCAGTGTGATGTGTATGTAAACAACGGTTTTGTGTAGTGGTGATGATTGTAATGGAGTACGAAGTGGCGAGGTTATATGACGAAGATCGTTTGGATTTACTTCAGCGTGTCGAGAATCGTCAATGTAATGAACGTCCTCGTCGGTATTTGCACGATGGTCAAAACCCGTGCGAATACTTTTCGGAAATAGAGTTTGTGAAACGTTTTCGTTTCACGAAACACACTGTAATGGACACTATTGTGCCTCTCATTGCCGCCGATAACGGAGATAGAAAAGGATTGCCAGTACCACCAGTCCTGAAAGTTGTTATCGCCCTCCGATTTTATGACAGCAATAGTTTCCAGGTGGGTACAGTGTTATTTGGTTTCCGTATGCATTTGTAATGGAAACGGAGTGCATTAACCTCTAAATTATCCTGTTGTTAGGACAATGGTATTTATTTATTTATCATTGCATACATCTCAATACATATGGAGTGTAACTTGTCAAATATAAATACCAGAACACAAATAAACTGTCAGCTGTCACAAATACAGACTACATAAATGAAATATAATACATAAGCAAATAGGACAATAATCTGTAAGATGTTGATAGTTTCCATACAAAAATAATTACAAATGGTCATTTGACAATATATGGAATACAAGATCTCAGTTATCAACATACGAAGAATATGAATTAGAGTACCCATTACAATATAATTACATAAATAGACAAATAGGACTTACATCTGTCAGATATGAATAATCCCCATACACACATAACAGCAATTTATCAGTTCCCAATATATAGAATACTAAATGTAGGTGTACGTAACCAAATTATGAAATTGAAATATGAAAATTGGAAATACAGTATCCATTACAACCCAAATACATGAACACAAAACAAAACACTATTAGTTGTCAACCATTGTTTTTGTCACTTCATTATTCATCTACTGTATAATATGCTTTCATCAACAGATATGTTTTCAATTCCATTTTAAACTTTCCAACATAATTAACATGTTTTACATTTGCGGGTAGTTTAAAATAAACCTTCATTTCGTGCATAGTAACAAAGTTACAATTTAAAGTATTTTTATGCCATGTTCCGTGTGTCTGCTAGTTAGTTAAGTAGGCATGATGAGGTTAATTGTGCATTATAGTTGCACATGTTTGAGGTAGTATGTAATATGCATTGCAGACACCAAATAGAACATGTAATTGCCAGCAAGGCATGTTTGTATTACATGTCGGATGTGAATAGGTTAAATCAAATTGTATGGCAAATGTTTTTTTGTTGCAGAATGTTTGCGGTGACCTATGCCATGTCAATCAGGCAACGGTGAGCAGGATTGTAAAGGTAAAGAAATATAAACTGATATTAAATGTATGTTGTATATTTAGTATCACATGCAGATTTAAAGCTACCTGTAATGTAGCATGTATGTTGCATATTAAGTACCACAAGCAGAGTTTAAGTGCCCTATAATTTAGAACAATTATTTGGTCCTGGACTTTGAGGGCACTGTAATATTAGTAGTGATAAGTTAATGCAGCCAACATACCATGCAGGTTACAAATGTTTGTTTAATAAGTATTATGCTAAGCAATAAATTTGGAGATGCTTGTGTGTCTGCATAGAAATTTGTTGTTAGATTAGTGTAGCATAATAGGAAACAGTGTATGAGGTTCAGGAAGGGCGTGGAATAGGAGTTTAGTCAGGCAGAGGAGAGGTGAGAGAGCTCGCAACCGGGCGGTAGCCTAATACCGATATTTTGTTGGTTATTATTATTACTTGATGGTGTGTTAATTTTGTATCAAGTGGTGGTGCTTGTGGTACGTGGTGTATCAACCCCAAGCGCAAATCAGTTGACTTCCAAATTCATTGTTGTGTGTGCAATTGGTATTGCAGTTTGTTCATGCTAGTATAATAGGTTGCAGATCCAGCCCTTAATGATACTATGTAAGGAATGCAATTCAGCTGAGCCATGCAACCCAAAAGTACCCACTAGGTTATCCATGCACAAGTACCTATTAGATTAGATGCTTAAAAATACTGGTTCATGCAACATGACGTTCAATGTGGTCACGTCAGAACACTGTAAATGATGTGGACAGTACAATTACTGGCAAATATCCTATACAATGTAAATAGTAAATTACACTTTAGTCGATCTTCTCGTGATTAAACATCTGTCATATGTCTGTGACCACAGTAGTGATGTGCAGTGCTTATCAGGACATACGTCCCAATTTGTCTGGCATGCAATATTAACATAAGTTTGTGTGGTAATCAGTAATATCTCCAATAAGGTGTCTTGTATTACTCGCAGGTAGTTGAGTTGAATTGTGTAAATAAAGCAGAGGCATTTCTTACACATATTGACTTTTGCAACAGGTAGTATCCTCTGAACTGGCTGGGCACCTCTTGCAGTTTGTGCATTTTCCTGGACAGCCACAACTTCAGGAAAATTATAGGCTGTTCTATGTGAATTGTGGGTTTCCTGGTGTAAGTGGGTGCATTGATTGCACCTACATTGGCATTAGGAGCCCAGGTGGCCAGTTTGCAGAGGTGTACCGTAATAGGAAAGGATATATGTCGCTCAATTCCCAGGTATGTTTGCTGGGATGTGTACCACAGGATTGTTTATGTACAGGATTGTGTGTGTAATGTTTATTGGATACAAATCATTTAATACCATACAATTTATTTTAAATATGCCAATACTAAAATGTTTTTGTCTGCCAGCATTCATCGTTGTTAATATGTTCGGTAACATTGTTAAATGAAATTTTCAGGTTGTCTCAGGCCCTAACCTACAGATCCTGGACATTGTGCCTAGGTGGCCCGGCAGTACTCACGACTCGAGGATATTCAATAACAGCAGGGTGATGACCCGTTTTGAAAATCGCTCTCTGCCAGGAATACTGCTGGGAGACAATGGCTACCCTCAACTGCCATTTCTCTTCACTCCATTACTGGTCCCAACAACAGATGCAGAAAACAGGTACAACGCAGTACATAAGAGGACCAGGAACACAGTGGAAAGGCTGTTTGGAGTATGGAAACGAAGGTTTGCATGCTTGGGCCATCGAATACGGACAAGCCTCCATACAACCAGCAGGGTCATCGCTGCATGTGCTGTGTTACACAACATTGCAGTTGCACATGGTGAACCACTACCACCTCCTCCGGCTGACGAGGATCAGTTCATGCCTCCCGTTCCTGCTGTGGAGAATGCTGCACCACGGAATAATCGTGGAGCTGAAGTCAGAGCTACATTCATTCAGCGAAACTTTAATTGAGAACCACTATCCTTACAACAATACATCTCTCCAGCTGTTAATGCTCATTTTCTCACGTAAGCAAATTATGCTGTATTGTAAAAACAACTTGTAAAGTTGTTTTTATGATTCAACGTTGTATGCATACTTGTGACATGGTTATAGACCTCCTGGGGAACACTCCATGTAAAAAAAGAGTAACGCATTACGTGCTGTACCTCCAGATGTTTACCACCAATGGTAGATCTCTAAGGTGATGTGGAAATTGGCACAGAATGGATAACCACAATCAGGTAAGTGCTTTGTTGTTTCTTTTTGAGCTATTAAATGTGCATGGCAGTAAATTAACAAGCTGTTGGAATTCTATGCACAGAATAAACTTTCAACATTAACATTTGATTGCATGTCACATTGCCAATATTGTTATAATAAAAGTAAATGTGTCAAACTGGTGTGACATACCATAAAATGTTACAGTGCAAATCATTTATGTTATGAATTATCTTATTTGTTGATATGAGACATCTATATAAGAACATATCAGAACATATCAACAAGTAAAGCATTTAAAATACATAATGAGTACATCGTACACATATGTGTTTAAAATATATAACAACACTGCAAACAAAGTATAATGCATGTAATATATGAATACCATTTACTAATACAATATAAATAACATACCATTTAGGTGTGTTATATACAATATGCTTCAAAACAATCTCATATATATTATCCTTTTGTACAATGCAATGTAGCCACTAGAATTGTCCTGACATTATTAATTAACATTATTATATAATTTATCCAAAAAACATTTGAAGGATAGTCTTCCAAAACTATTCATCACAGGTGTTGCATTAATGTGTTGTGGTAGTTTATTGAAGAACTTTATTTTAGAATAATCTATGTATATGTTTTCAAATAACTGTTGTAGTATCGTATATCATGTGAAAATCATCATCTTGTTATGTATGATAGTACATATGAAGATTGAGTGACTCTAATAATTCCACGCATTATGATATGTTGACATCAGGCACAGCGCATACAGTTCTATCGTGATCAAATTTATCATTTACAAATGCAGTGTAGTTGTTTAGTAATAAATATTATTTTTAATTTGTACACTTTATAAGCGATTGCTTTTGTATTACTGTATATGCCTTGACCATGTAAAATAAACACGTTTTATATTCATTTTGGTTGTTTCATTTATGTAAATAGAACCTTTCAGAACTACTTTCTTATAAACCAGAATTTCATTAAAACGAACAACCTTCAGCATGTAATAATAGAGATTAATGTATATATATATGGTTACATATAGAACTGGAATACATCTACTACAGAAGTTTGAAATAGCTGTTTACATATGTGCTAAATGTAGTTGTTTGAAAGCAGTGTGTTCAGGAATCCTATGTGTTATTTTTGCAGGTTACTGAAGAAGGTGCAGTGTGTCACTGCTAGTCTCAGGTATTGTTTGTAATACACATGAACTGTTGCACGACAGCCATAGCACTTAAACACCATCACTCTCCTTTATATTATAAAAGACAACATCCATATATGCTAGGGCAATATAAAACTGTGATAATGTAACCACCTTACCTTACCTCAGTGCTAACAACCATTCATACACTAAATAATCATAGGTTATAATGTGAGTGTTGTGTGTTACTGTATTGTATTGTTTTATATTATTATTCCACATTGTACAGTCTCACTTTATAGAGATAGGATTTGTGTTGTGTGAATGTAATTTAATTATTTATCAGTAATTATTCAGAACAGGGGCATTTTTGAAGGCACAATCGTAGACCCACAAAAGTAACATAAATGCAATCTGCACAGCTTACCTTTTTAATATTGAGGAGGGCGTAATGATAAAATAAGTAGAACATACTAAATAAACCCAACAATCCTCGGTTAGATTAACACCCTACAATCCTAGGTTAGATTGAGAATGTAAAATAGTGATTCACTCATCGCGGGGTTAGGTAAAATTAGTTTAGGTGGGCACATATTACGAAATTCGCACTAGTGGTTTGTAATGGTAATACGTTAATGCCCCTAGTAGATTCGCGTTCTGTGAAATTATTAGAGTGGAAATATACCACTTTCCGTGATTTGTTCTTTTATTTTAATTAAAGCCTCTATTCTGAATTCTTACCTATTTCTCTGGAGTTTCTGAACAGTTATTGTATTCACTTAATAACATATGAGGTTTAAGGTACTTGTGTCACTACAGCATGAAGAGATGCATTGAACATATCAATAGAATGTGTATTTTAAACCTCACCTTATATATTTATATTGAATGAGTTAATAGTATTCATATTATATGCATTGCACTTTGCTTATATTGTTAAATATAATGTACTGTAATGACCTTTCTCTATTGTACTCATTAAAAATGTTTTAAGTTCTTTTTGATGTCCTTATAATATGTATCATATTTTACTTCATGGACGAATAAGAAATAACTGAAAGTAACAATTTCTACTGTAATATGTAATGGTATGTCACATCAGCTTGACGTAGTTAATTTTATAACAGAATTGGCAATGTTACATGTAACCAAGTAAACATATTGTAAGTTGTGAATTGTAAATTGAAATTGTAAAAAAACACTTCCTAGTAATTCAAATAAAATAACATAACACAACACAGTTTGTAAAGAGTAGGCATATAAGTACTCTTCTTTTCAATTGTGTACCATCATAAATTGCCCACATAAATAATCCAGCAGCCTTGAAAAATGTATTGAAATATAACTTTCACGAGCGGTTTGTGTAACTCACAAAAAGGAAGCATAACTGCAACTCAGTATATATGTATTTTTATTGGTGTAGCGTATTTAAAATGTGTGTATTCAACAGTTTTATTTTAAATAGATTATACGAATATGTTACGTTGACGTAAATATAGTAATAGTTTGTGAATGTGTGTGTGTGTAAATGTACTAAATACTAAATAAAGAACTATGCATGTGTATTTTGGTATTAAAAAAACATTTTGATTGATTGGTTTGATTTCTGATTTCATAGGTTGTTTATTGATCTTAATGAGACAGGTTACAATAATTTGAATACAATAGGAACAGTCAATACAGAGTAGATGTGTGCCAACGAAAACTTCGTTCTTCCACAGAAAAGGACGTTCTGGATATACAAGTGAACTGTAACAGAAATAAACAATGATGAGTAACACTGCAGAGGTGGAATTTTATCCAAAACCCCCGAAGGAACGAACAAAATTCAAACAACAATAACAGGGATAAGGAAAAGTACTGGGATACTAGCCTAGGGAAGAAACCAGGGTTAAAAAACCTTATGGGAACAGAATATGGAATGAAGCCAACTAGTTATGAAAAAGGACATTACTTAAGGAGAATAAAACGGGAAAGGTAATGTAGTGATCTGCAATACAAGAAAGTAGCCTAAAGTAATTTGTAAAATGTGGGCGTTGTGCCCTGCGGGACTAAGGCGCCCGCACTACCATAGAAATTAGTGTAAATTGAATTAAAATGAAAATATATACTCTAAAAAGGGGATGGAGACGAACAATGTAATGTGTGCGGGTATATGGAAACCTATGGGGCTGTGGCGCCCGCACGACCATAGGTGTAGTACAGGTAGGGCGGAAGGTAAGGCAATAAACAGTAGCAAAAGGAAAAGAACCCTAAAAGTGTGAAAATCGTATTGATGTAAATGTTGTGACTTGCGGGACTGCAGTGCCCACACAACCATAGGTGTAAAGATAAGTGTAAGTGAAGGTAAAATGTCTATAAACGGAAGGAAAGGGGAAACTCTAGAAACTATATAGTGAAGATGTTGTATCCTACGGGGCTATGGCGCCCACACAACCATAGGTGTAAGTGTGAAGTTATAATAAGAAAGTAAACCGGAAAGCGGACAATGGTAGCATAAAAAGGAAAGTAATATAGTACAAAAACGGGCGAAGGTGCGGTGCAAATAGAAACCAAGAGGAATAAATGAAGGGAAAATAAATGAAATAAATCGGTAACAAGCATAGCGCACAACAATGATACGAGACTAAAACTAGAAAGCACAGGAAGGCGAGTAGATTGTGGCCACCTGCACAAAATACGAACACCTGAAACAATGAAAATTGAAACCATGAAAACCCGGTAAAGGGAAAGACACCAACAAATGGTGTAACAGAGTAAACAGTTTATAAATACAATCTTCAATAAACACGACAGTAGACACCGAGTGAAAGTACTCGTATATAAAGGGATATCTACTAGTTATACATAAATATAGAAATGCTTCCTGAGGCCACGCCATGTACACAAGGTGGAAAAATGGACAACTAAAACAAGAATATAGTACCGATAATAGTACAATTATAGCCTAAATGTAACACTCAAAACAAATGGAATAGGATAAAAGTAGTATATACAACATGGAATGAATAGACATATACAAAAGGATATAATGAGAACGCCCCTGTAGAGAATGCCGCACATACATTTATGTTGCATTCATTGAATCAGGGTTACGATTGGTTACACACACTTGTTTTTGTAATGTTTTATTAAATGGATTATTTCGTTGGAAATTCTTGTATTTATTTTGTGTATGGTTTGATTTATTGTTAACTATGTTATGTGTGCATAGTGTACTAACCTGCTCCATGTCACCTGAGCTGTGATGGCTCATACGGGATCTATAGAATTATAAAGCAAAATAAATATATATGTATAGCATTCAAAGAGCTTGTGAATTTTCTGTCATGCACATTTAATAACTTAAAATGAAACAAGAAAGCACTTACCTGATTATGGTTATCCATTCTGTGCCAGTTTCCACATCACCTTAGAGATCTACCACTGGTGGTAAACATCTGGAGGTACAGCACGTAATGCGTTACTCTTTTTTTACATGGAGAGTTCCCCAGAAGGCCTATAACCATGTCACAAGCATGCATACAATGTTTAATCATAAAAACAACATCACAAGTTGTTTTTACAATACATCATCATTTGCTTATGTGAGGAGTTTCTTGCGCAGCTTGTGCAGTTCCTCAGCATGTCGCATCTGCTGTGCATGAAGCTCTTCCCTGCGCTCTTCTGCTCGCAATTCGCATCGAATTGCCCGTTCCTCATGTTGCACTGCCCGAGCTGCCTCTGCTTGTTCATTGGCAAGACGCTGTCCTTCAGCCTCTGCCAATGCCTTGTTTGACCTCATTCGAAGCCTGTTTTCAGCCTGTTGCATTGCTAGGACTTTTCGTACATGTCTTTCTGAAAGCTCAAGGTTTGAAACCCTACATTCCAACTCCACATCTATGGTTGGTATACGTCTAGAGCTTTGCCTAGTACGTGAACCAGATACAGGTGTGAATAATGCTCCGAGAGGCCTCTTCTGGTGCACTCACTACCAGCGATTTGCCAGAAGTAAATTCATCACAATAGGCATTAGAGAGGCAGCCTTCCTCACTAGACTGTGGCATAATAGTTTCTACACAAGCGTCACCTTCTGCAGAAACTATTGTGTCACAGCCTACCGCATCATCCACACAATTTAGTACACCGCCCAAAGCTATTTCCAGCTCTGGATCTGTGACAGGATCGTTTACAAAAGGTCCTCCCCCAGTGGCCATTCGCTGTCTTGTGGCAACAGCAAGGGTTTTCTTCCGCTTGGTTTTCTCATTGTCCCAGAATTTCTTCAGCTGGGCAGTGGTACGCTGCAAAGTGTAACAAAACGTACATTACTTGAAAACAGTTATTACATACAATAATTTGGAGGGCAGACAACATACACACAATACATAACTCTGTTTCAATTATCACTTAACGAAACTTACACAGAACTGTCTGTGTGCTATTGTCTGTGCTAAATCAATTGTAGCCCCAGCTTTAGCAAACATATGGCAAGTATGTGCTCAATTGGATAATACACAAATAATAATAATAATAATGTACGTTGTAATGTACAATATATATTATTTGACATGCATCAAAAGTTTCTTACATGATGCAAACAAACTTCTTTCACTGTGCCTAATTGTATACGTATAACTCAAAAGATCCTGTCAAATTACCTTTTCATTCATAATTAACATGTCAGCATTTTAATAATACATATTCGCCTATTATTTCCAGGTTGCTTATGCCAACACACTGAGGTTGTGTTTGACATTCACGTGTATTTCGGTTGTAAAATATAGCTACAGTTTGCTTACTTTCAGATGTTATTGCAAACCATTCGCTTTAGATTACTGATCTAACCTTGCTGTGGTATGTACATGCAAACAGCTGCTATTCTCCCGTATTAATATATAGAATCATACAATTATGGTTAACAGAACATGAAACATTTCCGTAACACACGTAAGTACAAGAAATGCACTGTTTACTATTGTCTGTAAGGGTTTATATTTATATTACAGATGATACTGCGTATCAAACAAATGAACTAAAATGCAATACTTCCTTACCTTGGTAATATCAGGATGCGAATTGAATTGACATTCTATTTGGACCCATGCCTCCTTTTTGGCAGTCAGGTTACTGTAATCAGTTTTCTTATTTTCGATTACGTTCGCATAAGTACGAACGAGCCCAAATAAAATGCTTAGTTCATTATTTTAAAAACGCTCAAACTTTCCACCTGATGCCATTTTTCAGATCAAAACAATATATCATTACCATAGACTACATAAGAACATTTAGGTACACAAAATATTGCACTTCTTCCTATTGGCTGTTAACTATGACGTTTCCATGACGTCACTTAAGTTCGTGTATCTTCGGTACATGATCGACCTTTCTCGCGAAAAGGACGAGACAAGCCTTTCCTTCGGTAATAAAAGGAGCGACCAAGCCTTTTTGTGACTCTGCTCGATACTTAAAGAAAAGGAGCGCGGCCTTCCTTCTAGAAGGAAGTCTTGAAGAACAAGAAAAGGAAGATCTCTGCATATGGCCCCTCGTCTACAACAGTAACATGAAATGCCTTTCAGGAAAGCACTGATTGCTACTTTCATGCAAAACAGTATGCCTACTTTAAGTTATTTCATCTCACGATCATCTTTTTGCCACACCTGCACCAAAAAACAGGCATCTATAATTCTGAGTGCATGATCTGAGCTGCAAAATAAGTTATTCATCCAGGGCGCTTACGAAAACTGATTTGGTAGTTAACGATTTTATCTGTCACTTGAACAGGTTTATTTATCACTACAGGTTCACTAGGTTAATGAACACTGCAAATAAAATTCTGGATGTATTATACTATGCTTTTAAATGGTAAGGGATGAATATCTCTTTAATTTGTTAAGCTTAATGCTGGACGACGATGAACAAGAAGAATATTTAATTTATTTATTAGTAGCACAATTGTGAATAGTAAAAAAATCATGAAAGTAAAAAACACATTTAACTTATTCTATACCTTGATCTATGGCTACATGCATTTGTTGCGAATTATATGGATAAAAAAAAAAAAGACAAAATATTTCCCAAATTTTTTTACAGTGCACATACCACAACCATGAAACAGTTTACTTATTTTCGTTCTCTTTTGAGTTTGTTGTCTACTGGCGGCAGTTTACTCTGGTATTGAGCAAAGCTACCCAGAGTTGATCGAATAAAGGATTGAGTTAACTCAGAAAGCGTTTTTGAACGATAATATGTAGGTTGGGTTTGGTAAAGTTACTGTCAAATGACATAATATTTTTAATAATTGGATGTAAGGTTCTTGTTAGGTCAGTGCAGTGTAAAGGACAGCGAACATGAAATACTGCATATGATGTATGGAAAAAAATTAACATAATAAATGTTATATCCACAAAAATAACAGTAGGTTTTGTTAGGTCAGGTAATCACATAGAATTGTAAATATTAGGGAATAAGATTTTTGTTTAGTCAGGGTAGAGTGAAATCGCTAAAATTGCAAATATTTTGGAATATGATGTTTGTTAGATCGGGATGGTGTAAAGCGAAATGGTTGCAAAAGTGGTATCGGGTAGTAAACCTGAGCAGGTGGGTTTAAGTGTACTTCTCGATACCAAGTGTGGAATCGGGTAGTATTGAGCCAACAGGCTCAAAGTATATATACTTGAGCCTGTTGGTTCAAGTGTACTATACAATACCAAGGAGTAAAATTGCTAAATTTGTCCCCACCTGAAAACTCTTGGATTCCCATCATTGCCCAATTAAGATATAACAGAGGAAGGGCGCGGCCACGTTGAAACGTAAGTGATGTCATAAAACAGACGTAAACAACCTGATAGGCCTATCAGATTGTTCACCTATTCCGCACGGCCACCCAACTTTGAAATATTGTGTTCCTCGAGGAAAATGGCTACAAGCATGCAAGGCAATGTGGCAGCTTACAAGAACTAATCTGAGTCGAGTTCTCGGTAATCATCCAGAATAGAGGATTTCCGAAAAACGGGAAAATAATACCTGTAAAAGACATACATGGTCATTACTAATCACACTTAATAAGAATGTTATTGTCGCTTCCTGTAATTTGTAGTATATACCATGAAATGTGAAGGTGAGGAAGGAAATGAAGATAGGTGTGTTGATGGGATAAACCACATGTATAGTCCATACTGTATAAGAAGGCCACTTTCTGACAGGTCTGCGAAAGTAGCACCACTGTTTACATCTGACTACATCTGACTACGTATCCTTCTGACATCAGCTGGTCCGTCAAGTCGGGGCTGTATTTTTTATCAACACACTGTCAGCTAATCCACTTGCCATTGTACTGTAATGCTAAACGAACTTTAAGATTTTAAAGACTGACATCTGTCTAAAAAAATAAGTAGGTTATAAAAGTAAAAATATAAAATGTTGCAAATAATTAAATATTTGCTAACTCTTTTAATTTGTTCGAGATAGCGAATTTGGGTTAACATTTGCGAGACGGTCTGTTATATCTATTATCACACTTTGGACGTTATAGCTAATATATTCGAGTGGGAAATATGTGACGTGGAATAACGTTAGTTAGAATAGCTTAAAAACTATTCACGCGTGTCTCACTTTCTACAGAAACAAGGAGATGGGTTTCAAGAGAACAATATGGTGTATAATTTACGCAGACGAACGATTACCGGCTGAATATAAATTACTTGTACTCCAAATCGTTGTACATGAAATATATGTTACTTTAAAAATTATGCAGAACTCGTGGAAAAATGTAACTATTGGCATCTGTTTGTAAATTCGTTTTATATCGTGCAGGAAAGCGGTTCATTTCTTGCTGGTATTACCTCGCATAATATCCGAGAGATAACGCGCACAGAATGTCACGGCGAAGTTTGAGCCGCTGGTTTTGGATAACAGATAGCAAATTTTTTAAAGTTGATTGTTCTTATATTACGGACTCGAAATATATTTCAAATTCGTGTCGTTTCGTCAAATTATTAGAAAAAATAATTCAACAATATTATGCAATATTTCTGTATGATTTTGGAATTGATATCAAGGACGTGTTGAATGCGAGGTTGGAGAGGGATGATACGATGTGAAAAAGCTTTCTGAAGTTAGCACAACTTCAGAAAACTTTTCCACGTTGTATCGTTCAATTGTACATTTCATTTTGAACACCTATACATAACTACATTATCGCGAAGTTTAGTTTTTAACACTAACAACCATTGTTTTGTGACCTCGTAAAATAAAATGTATTAATAAATCTACCAGCTCTTTCTTATCCGCGTATTTTCTGCTTTTCTGATGTGCATCGGCAGTGCACTCAGAATAGCCAACGTAATTTTAACTTTTGTTCGTTCGTGCATCAGCTGATACAGGATTTTGTAAATGGCANAGGATTTTGTAAATGGCACATTGTTTGTTTCGTATACTTAAAGTTGCCACTCACTGACTGTCAGAAAGTGGCCTTCTTATACCGTATGGACCATAATTTATGTCAAATGTACTTCTTTCGGGTCGCTGAATCGTGTTTAATGCGAGAACGTCTCTGGAAACGAAACCTTAATTTACAAAACGTTAGTCACTGGGTATGTTTTTGCCGATACGCTAAGGTTAAACAGATATAAACCAAGGTAATCAAGCAGTGTCGGAATATCATTTAATTTTGACGAATTTTTCAAGGCGATACATTTGTTCAACGATGCACTGTGACAGGACACATAATGTGCAACGATTTTGGTCTTCCCGTTCAATTTTTACCTATATCACGCCACATTTGTATGCTGGTAGCGTGCGGACGTGTAGTGTACCATGTGAATCTGACCATGTGAGGGCTTGTGATTTACGAGTACTAGTTACGGTTGTTTTGTTGCGATTATTTCCATGATACGTGTTAAATCGTTGTATTGTGCGGAAACATGGATGTTTCTTTGCAATTGTTTTCATGTGAAGTGTTATAATATAATGATTGTTCTGTAATACGAGTGTTTGGCGGTTTTACACAAATTGAATAGATGTTAACGTGTCCTATACATATGTTATCAGCAGTAAATCACAAAGGAGCTATATTTAATTCTTACATGGGTGAGTAACGTAATTTATACCCTAGTTATTGCGTGGAAAGTATGTGTAGTTTATTGTAACGTGTAGTGTTGCATATGACCTTGGGAATTGAAGGTATTACGTACTGCCGCTGCTAGCCATGTAAATTGCAGAATATCTAACCAAATTAAATCAAATTTCAGGATAGGTGAATTACCAGTGGGAAAAAAANGCGTACTTACTAATGACACTTTTTATAACACACCATTTCGTATCGGCACACTCTCCCCCTGTAATGACATATAGTGAAGTTAGGTTCATTTAAGTTAAGTCTTCTTGCATTTAACATGGTTAAGGTACCCAAATTACTTGTAATTTACATACATTTTACGTGATTTAGCCCACAATTTCCCTGATCTTCATAGCACTCCCTGCTATCTCATTTCGTAGTATGTAATACAAATATTATGATGCTCTTAGTAAATTCGTGTTCTGTGTGATAAGTAATGTCAATATATACTATTTTCTGGGATTTTTTTTCTTTCAGAAAAGTCCCTATTCTGTATATTTACCCATTTGAGTGGTTTTTAGTGAACACATGGCTACAGTGGAATCAAGAGGAGAAAAGCAATAGTTTTGTATCACCTAATGACATGGACAAATAAAAAATATGTTTTTAATGTAGCATTGCATCTGCTGCAAATTTCAAAGAATTCTTTTGTTTCGAATAACAAATTGTAAGTTTTAAAAACAACATTTTGTAACATTGTGATAACTTACATTTTGTGGCCTACTTTTCAAAATATTATTTAATTTATGCAAGCGCCCCCTCAGTTACGACCATTAAATAACCTTTTGTAAACAAACAAATTCTTAGTAGGCATAAAATTAATACTGTAAACAATAATTTTTGCTGCTAAACTTACCCAGTATATTGAATCCTAACACTTTTACGGTTTTTTACTTTACGCCCATGTCTTTTCCTTGATCTTCATTACCCTATCCACTGTTCAAGTTTTTTCATGATGCAATAGGCCAACCATTTTGCATATATTCTTCCCTCCAGTTTTACAGAAAAGAGTCATTCCCAACGATTACCATGGTATTATTAATTACTACAATGCAGCATCTTCAGAGTTTCACTACAATAATTATGTGAAGGAAGGACTGATTTTTAGCTTTATACGCATACACTATTTATTTCCAGAAATTAAAGAATTTAATGGTGAAATTATTTTTCTAAACCAAAATTGCAAAGGTGAGTCCCAAATATTATATCTGTAAAATTTACATTTCAGAAAGCATTTTTCAACTTGGAATATCTGACATTTCAGTACAAATATAGCGCACGACACGATGGGCACTATACAGTATATACCACAGAATGATATAACCTAAGTTACTTTCGTCTTGTCACAACCTTCCATATACACGATTCAAACACGCCACGCTACACAGATTAGGCGATCTTCGTGAAACCTACAAAAATCGCGTGTATACATGTGTTAAAAATATGAAAAATAAATATTACTCACGTCAGCTTCTACACACTATAAAAGCACTTGCCTGTAGTTGTAACCAACATGTGCTGCACTGCAGGAACCAGAGTTGCCAGTACTTACATGTGTAATTATTGTACCAAGAAGCAAAAATTCTCGTTCCAGACATCTAAAAACTTGTACATCGTAACATATTTACAATCAAAAATTAAGGCGTCACTTGGCGTATTTCTTAGAACAGAAAAATCGAAAGCTATAACATTTGCATGATATTGACGCCAGGATGAGGAGGAGAATTTAATATTTTTTCCCCTTCATATTATAGGAGAGCAGTAAATCGTTAATTACAGCCGCACATTAGCTTTGTTCAAAGTTAGGATATATGTTTCTTTTTGTAATTTTATTGACACTGGTTTCCCGAAATTCTCGTACAAAAGCCAATGTTATGTTGTTCACAGACCTTAAATTCTCGTACGCGTACGATAATTATCGTACATTTGGCAACACTGCTGGCTGAGAAAGAAGCAAGCGGCTATTCCCGGCCTTAAGGAGAACCGGAAATAGGATGTTTATTCACCACATTTTTGCATCTTAAAACAGTTTAGTTAATTTCGTATAACTAATTCCATTCATATTTTGTACCTCAGTATCCCACACGACAATTTTAGCGATTGTAGTTAAAGTGGTAATAATAAATATTAACAATAACAAAATAACATATTTTAAAATATTGTATACACCATAAATATGGCCGGTAGGTGAAAGTACTTTCCGAATATCCACAGGATATCCATGTGATGCACCATAATAGCGTAGAACACGAGTAACATTTCTAATATAAAGTGTAACGACATTCATAATTCTAATGTTCTAAACTTTTATGTTTAAAAAATTGGTCCATTTTGGTGATGACAATAATCATTAGTGATATAGAACTCTAATGAAACAGAACATGTGGCGAGTAGTTACAAGTAATATGCTTCCTGCTTAGTTTCTACTTAACCCTTCATTCCCAGTGCAGACAATTAGCTACATGTTGCACAGTAAGGTTATATATGATTGGTGCTGTACACTGCGAAGCTCAGTACCCAACCATCTTTTATGGGTGTAACGGATTCGTAAACCGTAATACTGCTCTACTTTATGACTAGTTAATTTCTCCGACCACCAAACACAACGTCTGCAGCTCATTAGTTGTATTAACGATGCATATTCTCTGCCAACTTAAGTACAACACGCATCAAAAAACTTAATTTGTTCTACACCAGAAATCTTAAATTAATGTGGGAAAGAAAAGGGTTAAAAAACTTTATCTTGTGTTTAAAACCTTCCATTTTTTATCGTATCCCACCCTTTTTTATTAGGCATTATTTAACAACCACCTGCTCTGTTAAGAAACTTGTTTTGTAAGACTGGATAACGGAGTGAAGCTCCCACACTGCCGTTCGTTCATAAACGTGCAATGAAAGAATAGAATAAGTTTTATTTAGCTGTAGGCAGAATCTCCTAATAGTAAAAGTTTCGTTAATATTCATTTACATTCTGATAATTCAGTCCAACTCTTCGTTTTCGATTACGGAGTACTATAAAAAAGCATTTCTGTATATAAACTCGAATTTAATATATTTTGCAAATTTATGATTACTGAGCATTGTAAAGAAGAATTTCTGTCTATAAACTCAGATTTAATATATTTTGCTAACTAAGATGACGTATTACGAGTATTTAACATCCAATTATAATTTTAATGTAGAGAATTATCGCACTTTTACGAAAATTTGTGTGCATTTGCATTAAGGAAATCTCCTTTATGAACTCTAGTCAACGCAATTTCTTGATGTAAAAAATATACATTAAGATAAAAAGGATAAAATAAAATATATCTTAAAAACGTTATCTAACTTTCACCACGATACTTTTAAGTCGAATACTACAGACTTTAATTTTTATGTTTTTTCTTTCAACAGCTCACATAACCGAAACTATTGTCTTATTTTACTTTGCAAAAAAGTTATTTATTATGACTCACTATCACTCGTCAGATGGCTGAAATAAGTGGTTAATATCCAGGTAATAGCAGTGTATAAACTTTAATTTTTATAACACATTTTCAGTTTTCAGCGACATGTTTTAAGTCGACAGCTGGAAAAAATGGTCAAATTTAATCTTTTAACACTCTTCATGAGAAAATTGATTTAGGATAAGAAAATATTTCGGTGGCGGGAAGTTTATAATGTTTAAAATATGGAGCTGTTATTTTGTGGGATGTCGGTTTAGTGTACACTGGTGTTTCTGTTGGCAACTGATTTTTACCATTTTGAAAAAAATTCCTTTACAATGAGAATTCGTAAAACAATGCAAAATGATTCATCAAGTAAGTATACATTTTATTAAGTTAAGTTGTCGTTAGAACATCGGGCATAGTAGGGAATACCTGCTATCAGAGTGTACATAGAAATGTAACTGCTAAATATATAGAATATAAATTTTTCATTATATATATATTCAGAGGGTCCGATGTTTGGTTGAAATTAATTCATTAGTGTGTCGCCTGTATATTTCATGAGCCTTTGAACTTGGGAACTTTGTACACTATCATTGTTCGAATATACCTGCCACAAGAGAACCCATAACCCAAAGGAAGGAGGGGGCCATTGATGATTCATAGCTGTAGTTAAACTTCTAGCAGTGTTTCTTATTTGTTGACTACGTGTAAAAGGAGGAGGCGTTAGAGGGTGAGGCGCGAGAGTTTACCCTTCATGGAAGGAGAAGCAGCAATCGGAGAAATGCACAATCGGAGAAGTGGTTTAGTTGGCATCGGAGAAATGGACAATCGGAGAAGTGGTCTAGTTGACATCGGAGAAATGGACAATCGGAGAAGTGGTAGACATCCGGTATGTACAAATATCATTCAAGTACATCAAACACATATTTTCAAAATGATGGCCTTCTAGCTATTTTAGCATAGTATGCTATATCTTCGAAACCATGTAATCAATTAAAACATAATTTTGTATGATGTGAATGTATATAACAAAAATGAAATGTGTCTACACAGAGCCTCTTTTGTCCTCTATTTTGTAAGATAGTGCCACATCGTTAAATATTTTTTTTTGTAATAACTCGGGAAACAATTGACCGATTCCTACCGAATACAGCAAACAAGTAATGTTAACGGATATGTTTTAGGTTCGTCAGACACTTATTTTCAAAATGGTGGCCATATAGCTATTTTAGTCTTGTATGTTATATCGTCGAGACCATGTAATTAATTCCAATGAAACTTTGTATGCTGACTGTATATATTACAACCATCTACTGTGTCCACACAAAAGTTCTTTTGTTCGCCATTTTATAAAATAGTATGACACGACAAATTAAAATTATGCGATATCTCCAAAAAAACAACCTATTTGTACCAGATCTGGCAAATAAGTAGCACTATCGTCAGCCATGTAAACTGATAATTGTTGAGAGGGTCAGACACACATATTATCAAAATGGCATCATATAAAAATTTTAGCTCAGAATTTTTTTATCATTGGAACTACAAAACAATTTTGAACTTAATTCTGTATGCTGACAGTATACATTATATCCATCAAAATTGTCTATGCAAAGCCTAATTTCTCTACCATTTTATAAGGTTGCCCCAAATGAAATAATATTTTTATGTTGTATCTCGAGAAACAATTAACCGATTTCTTTCAGATTTGGTGAAGGCATTGTAGTGTGGTAGGCAATATTAATGTGTTTTAAGTGTGTGGGTCTCTTATTTTCCGAATTGTGCATATAAAAACATTTAAGCTTAGTGTGTTATGTAAACGAAACTAAATAACACGTTTATATTTAACTTTGCATATTGTATCTATGATAATCATCGAATGTGATATTACATAAACTTTTTGTCGTCCATTTATGAAGATCGTCACATGAACAATGGAGATTTGATGCCCTATCTCGTGGACTAATCAACCGATTCACATCAAAATTTCACTAAGTATTTCTACAGTAGGGTATGTAAATTAACATGTGTTATGTGCTGCAGGAATTTATTTAATGGGGTTTCTATAGATAATTAAGTTAAATTTTTTATATGTATGAAACATTTCAACAAAATTCAACTAAACGTTGTACGCAAACAGTATTAATTAGAAGCATAATTTATGCTTACAGAGATAGTCTTTTGCCAGAATATTTGCAAACTAATGTCAGGTGAGTATGATGCTATTCCCCCACCTGTGTGATACATGGTGGTTCATAGGATCTGAGTTGATGTTAAATGGCACAGACTAGAAGGTGCCTTGAAGGTTGAGGGTATATAAAACAATAACTTCATCATGGCTTGGTTTTACAGGTTTATTTTACGGGAATTCATACACATTTCCGACAATGCAACTACTTTCCAAGTTCTGGGCCTGAAGGGCTGATTACGGTGCTCTGACTACGTTTACGATGGCTTGGCGGGACACTAGGCGACAGGACATGTCCCTGAGTGGCCACGAGGGTACTTATATGTATTCTGCTTGTGTTCTGGTGAGTTGAGTGGCCCTGTAACAGGCTCTCGGACTGGCTGTCGTTGGCCTGCTGCACTCAGCTGGTTTTCTCCTTCGGCGTTGGCTGACTGACTCCCACATCCCGGCAAGGGATCCCTCGCGGGCCCCCACCCCGGCATCCGCCTTCTCGGCACCGGGCTACACTGGACTCAGCTTCCTCTCGATGTGGCGCTCCTCATTAAAGCTCACCACTCGACTCCCATTCTCGGTGTAAGGTTGTAACCGACGGATTACCTCCCTACCACGTCCTGGCGAGGTACCCTTGGCGGGCCCCCACCCCGCCTCTCGGCGCGGGATGGTAACTGACTCAGCTAACGTCCACACTCCGGCTCCTAATGCCTGACACCATGCGCATCCTGGTGTGGCGCTTCCGAGCACCGCACCACCTGCCGCTCATCGCTTTTTGGCGACGGGGTGTCACTGACTGAATGTCTCTGCTAACTGACTCTTGCCTGGCGCCCCATGGCACGGGAAATTACTGGTTGTCTGTCCTGATATGGCTGACCCCTTAACACTGTCTATGATTGACTCTGCCGGGGCCTGAACCCCAGCCTNCGATGTGCGATATCACTCACCCGACTGACACACTGATTCAACTGACTAACTGACTGATGCGACTGACTAACTCGGCTGGGGTCCGATCTCCCCAGCCTCATTTAACTGCTGCACAGACTTCCTCTCTCGGTGACGCGACTGACGTAACTGGCTGGCCGACTGATCTCCCGTAACTGATCGATTCAACTGCCTAACTGACTGACTGATGCGACTGACTGACGCGGCCGGGGTATGATCTCCCCGGCCTCGGTTATTTGCTGCACTGACTTCCTCTCTCGGTGTGCGATTCTAACTGACGGAGTCAACTGCTCTCACGTAACTGATCCCCCCTCGTCTCACAAATTGACTTTTAAACTATTTCCACACCCCCCTTAGAACCTTACACGTGTCTTCCCTTGTTAGGGGAAGAGGAAAGGTGGCGGTGCTGAACAAAGGCTACTTTCTATACATGCCACCACTCTTGTGGGTGGAGGGGGAATGTGGTGACCTGCGGGGCCACTGACAAACCCTGTCAGCAGTTTCTGTGGTGCGTGTTGCCTTCGGGATGTGCTTTTGACGTGGGCGGAAATCGCAAGACTACCTGATCCTTCTTTAGTGTGTCTAAGTTTCACGGGGTTGCT
>NQII01001575.1:52113-94133 GCA_002778355.1 Clitarchus hookeri
GGAAGGGGGGGGGGGGCTCCGAGGCAACCTTGACATGTGTATGTTCCAGCCTGACTTCCCCGCAGGCATTAATTGCTGCCACATGACTCGGGGCAGGTGGCTACTGGGAGGGCCCTTGCGGGAGGGGGTGGGGTATGGCATGCATTGTGACAGCTGAGCTTCTACGTTGATATGGCACGCGTCAAGTAAATGGATTACTTTTCCATATTTCCAGGACACTTGAACTATTTTCTACCAAATTCTGCACAACTACAGAAGGCCATGTGAAGAGTTATATTATTTAAATACTGCCAGATATTGATATTCGAAATGGTGGCCATATAAATATTTAGATATTTTTGGCATATCTATTTAACATTTTAACCAAATTCGATAAAGTTTTTATGCTGATAGTATCTATTAGAATCATCCTATACAGAAACTCTTTCCAGGCAGTTTTTATAATATATCCCTGTAAAGAAAAACAAAGTTTTTATGTCATATCTCGGAAACCAATCAACAGTTTTCCACCAAATATTTTCACACAAGTAGCATTATGGTATGTCATTTAAACTTATGTGTTTTTAGTGGCTCAGACACTTATTTACAAAATGATGGCCATGTTAATATTTTATGTTAGTGAACCCTATCATTGAAAACTGATTACATCCAAAATTGATGCTCCGAGTCCTACTTCCATGTTTCAGTCGATTGTATGCTAGCTTAATTTTACGAGTTTTTTTAAATTCTAATCCCAGGTAAGTCAATAATGTATTTTAATTGTCTTAGTACTGTTTCACGTGTTTCTTATTTCATCTCTAATGATATTGCTGTCAATAAGACGTCAATGCCTACCTGCCATCAAAGATTTTAAGAATATCACTAAAATTTCTTTGCAGCCATGTAGAGGAAAGTATGCTCATTATTTATCAGTTACTTCTTGTTTACTATGAACGAAGAATGTATATTTATCAGTACAATTTCCATTATGGCTGTCACGAGTGTGTCCTGCTTGCTGACATGGCAAATCAACACTACCTTTTCAGAGAACATGCAGCTGCCATGGGAAATAATTGAATAGGGTATTTCAAGATGGGCCCAACCACCACATGTGCAATTTTCCATTTTATCACGAGTTTGTGTTTGTAATGTGGAGGGATGTTGGTATATGGAAGGAACGACCACATATTCTGTTCCTGCAAGGAAGAAAGGCGCAAACTGCAAGTATATCTAGGTTTTGAATATTATAGTACCAGGAAAAATCACTTTCTCGTCGAAACAAAATAATACTAGGAAAGTGTGTTGCCCTAGGTGTTAGTATTTATATAATTATTGTCACATGCACAGTTGCAAGCGGCCTGCATTGCCTCCTGATGCTACAGATGCTATATTAAAACGACACATGTTCATCGACTTGACAGGCCTGGCCAAGGCGAATTTGCTATAGGCATCGATGACTGTCAACATGTATTTGTATCATTTGTTGACCCGAGCATATGGTATCATCTTGACGAGGTCGGCTTAAAACAGGTCGTTAATCCCACAAATCACGACCTTGCGACGACAGTAAATATGCCTGGCAACCTCATGCAGTCCATGGGCGATTCTTAACCGAATCATCGTATGTAGCCTCCCTCCTTCAGTTTTTTGACGATGGATATAATCTCGTTGGTAATCTCTTTTGTAATCACCTTTGTAATGTGACCAGTAATTGCAGTATATCCTTAAATTCGTTCGGGTCACCCCAAAACATGTAGTCGATGTTCTTGTCAACATATATCTTCTTCAGGCTGTCCCCACATTCCAGTGCTAGGCCACTGAAGAGGTCTGCGAGAATGTAGATTTTTTCGTGATTTTCGTCCTTATAATCACCAGTCTCGGGATTGCTATCTTGTTAAAGCATATGCATGAGTTCGATCAACGTCTTGTATTTCAGAAGGTCAGATTCTGTGAACTCCCTGGGCTCCTTGCGAAATAGAAGCTCTTAAAACCTGGGGGTTCCACGAGTCTTGTAATCACCTACTTGGATTATCCCACCTGGTAGAAACTCTATTCTTGAGCTCCGAGGAACAATGTATCATTTTGACAGTATATACCGTATATCGTTTTATTATTACGAGATGTGTACGATCGTAGGTACCATCGAGCCAGAGAATTAGATTTCAGGGCTTTCTTCTTTACCTTTTTAATCCATTTGTACATCATCATGTTTCCTTTTCTTCGTAGGCTCAGCAGTATCGTCGACCTTGGCCTTCACGAATACTGGTGCTCCATTGTTCTCCCTGAGTACATCGAGGCATTGAGTAATGGGCTGTATCATTCGATGCAATTTTCTAACAATGTCCGACATCGTACTGAATAAAAATTGTTACTATTGTCCTCTGTTATAGGTTTAGTTGTGATTCTCCAACAAACGATTTTGGATCCTTTCCAGGCGTTCGCTGCATATATCCAATATGTGATTGCAATAGTTTTGAATATATATTTTCAAAGCAAGGTGGGAAATCGATGTAGCAAATGTATGCTCTATGGAATCTTTCAGCACTTTTTGATTTTCATCATTTTGTGTTGATGCCACATTCAGTTTGTCGGTAATTTGCTTTTGAACACTCGTTACATGCTCGTCCATTACCATCAAATCGCGAACGATCTCGGTCTTCAAATGATCCATCTTCTCCCCATGCTCGGATAAGTAAGCGCGAAAGAATTTGCCCCTAACAGCCAACACATTGTGTAATTCCGAGATGAAGACATTGCCATTTTCAAGGAAGAAATGTTTAGTAGCAGCATCTTCTGATCGTTAGGGTTCCCTAACATTTCGAATTATTCTTCTACCAGCATCGCAGTTTCCATTATTACCTGGTACGAGACAACCTCCATCTTCGTATTTGTCAAGCCACAGCTTGAGGCTACTCTGCGCGAATTTCGATACTCTCTAACTCATTCTCGACAGTGGACGATAAACTGATGGAATCCACATCGGCACCTGCCATTATATAGAGGACAGTATTTATGATCACCAAAAATCCATACTTGTTTTTCCAGAACAAAGAACACAGGCTCTTGAAATCCCATGCCATGTCTGTATAGACGTGGTCATCATTTACATGTCGCAAATTCATATCGTCCATGCTAACTAGCACCAACACATTAGCATTATCGCGAAGCAGTTGTTTGGGTATGCGCGAATATGTCTGGCCAAGGTACATGCAGTCGAAATTCGCATGCCATCCCATGCTAAAGTACTCCTGGTTGCAATTCCGGTTCTCACATGCCACATCGTCGAAAATAAACACTGAGTTTGGCAATGCTTCTCTCAGTGGCACGACGGCTTCGTTATCACTGCAAGGGAAATAACCCACACACCATCTACAGTATGCAGTACTCGTGCCAGTCACTGGTATTTCCGTTACTGGAGCAATTTTGAGTACAGGTACACATTCTCTAACTGAAGACCATTCTCTTCTTCTAGCAGGCTCAGTAGGACACATGTTTTCCAACAATTTGATGGTCCTGTGATAATGCACCCCATTGTTTTTGGATATAGGCTTCCATGTGATTCGAGTGGGATAGCTTCATCTTCAGTAGTAATGCATATGGGTAGAGCAACATCTTGCTTTATAATATGTATATTACCACTACTATCTTGCGGTGCCAAATGTGGAGGTGTTTGCAGAGTATGCAGATTGTGCGGAGCTGATTGCGGAGCAGGCTGAGCTGATTGAAGAGCCTGCAGAGTTGATTGCAGAAAATGAAGTGCTTGCGATGCTTCTGGTTGCAGATAACCAGTGATGAAAATTTTTGAATACCTCTTCAAAATATCAATCCGAGTAAGTAAGCTGATGTTGACAAAGTTTGCACTGAAATGCATACTTGAAGGTTTCATCCTGCATGTAGTTACTTCATGCTTTTGCAAATTGCGCAAAGCTGTAAATGCTTCACTGCAGAAATGACTTTACATCAATACCGTTCCAAGTCAAAAACAATAATGAAAGAAAAATATTTAAAATGAGCCAATTTACAAGTTTTTAGGTCAGTTCACCACGATGTCTCGAAGAAGTAAGACCATAGCTGGAAGCGGGATCATCGATATGCTGATCAATACTCTACCTTTCGGGCAGCACATTCCTGGATACAAGTTCGGCGGTCCGGGAACGAAGATAGCTAAGAGGCTGGCACAATGTGACATGGGTATCAATGCACTAGACGAAGCATGAAAGCAACACGACATTGCTTACTCCCTGAACAAGGATCTACAAACTCGGCACCTGGCAGATAAGCTACTTGCACAGAAGGCTGACGAGATAATAAAATCGGCTGATACTGAGTGAGGAGAAAGATAAGCAGCATGGGGAATTTCCAACATGATGAAGGCCAAAGTGAAGATGGGCATGGGTGCAAAGAGAAAGCAGAAGGCGCAAGTGAAACGAAAAGTGGTGAAAAAGGGGAAAAAGCATGCAAGACCAAGAAAACATCTACTAGCTAATTTTTTCCACTACTTTTGCCTTCACTCGGAGCCCTCCCTCAGGGGCCTAATCGGAGCCACTAGCGGTATCGTCCGGGCCGTCAACACATCATCGAACGAACGGAAGCAGCTGATGGGAGGCCCAAAGGCACAATGCAAATATGGAAGCTATCACCATGGGTAAAAAACAGCCTAGGCCCCTACCTTTGGCCATGTCCAGTGGGAGGAAGAGGTGCGCAAAAGTGATGCAGCAGGAAATGGGGATTAAGAAATATCTACCGAAATGGCCGCTCACGAATGTGGATTTGGAACAGTTTGCATATAAATTGAAGATACCTCATTTTTGTAGTGTTCATGCGAGATGCTTTGTCCCCTAAAACCAAATGTGACGAATATGCTGTAATCAACCTGGACACGATAGTTGGACCCGGTACACACTGGGTAACTTATGTGAAATGTGGAAAATGTACATACTACTACGACATATTCGGTAATTTGCATCCTCCACCCTAGCTGCGACTGTACCTGAAAAATTGAAAATTGATTCATAACTACCAGATGAAGCAGATGCCGAACACATGGAACTGCGGACACTTGTTTCTTCGCTACTTTGTTCGTTCGTACAAGTAATTAAATAAAATGGCCATACATGGCCAAAAACCATCAGTCCTGTCGATAATGCTTACCTTGATGGGTGGTGTACACTTTCCTCCACTCAACCTGGAGAGGGAATGGCGTATAGGTTTGGTTTATTTCCAAACCTACAATTTGATACCGCACATCGATGAAAAAAAACTGCAAGATGTATCTCATGAAAAGTGGCAATGTCTCCCACGAGGTTACATTGCCTTTTGTCTCTTACGAATTAGACGACATTGCAAGGTACATAGAAGATTTACTGTTTCCCAACACATAATTTGAACTACGTGGAAAGTCAAATACACTGACGAGTTTCATCAGATGCAGCGAAAATATCGACTTTACGAAATCGGATTCCATGGTAATGATGCTGGGGTTCGATCCACGAATATACGAAGCTGTTAAAATCCATGAACCGTCGCGACCTGTAAACAACTTGCCTGTTAATGCTATATGAATAAACTGCAATTTGGCGAGCGGTACATATCTCAACAGTAGGACAAGCAATATAGTGCATGAGTTTTCGCCGAAGTTCCCTCCAAGTTTTATGCTGACCGTGGAACCACAAATCATCATTTACATTCCGGTCGTCGCGAAGAGAGCACACGAGGTGGTATAGAAGATCATCGGCCAGGATGGAGAGTTGGTGATCTTTCGAAACGAATACATTGCTCTACGCTTGCATTTAGAAGATGGGAATAAGATTTACGGTGACCAGAAGCAATAAAACAAAGCAGCACATCAAACTAGCAATCAGTACACCACACACAAAGGTGTTAACATGTGCCAACAAGATTTTCCTTCGCAGTCTTAGTTTCGAGGTCGATCGCCATGGAAGATTACATAAACATCGACGATCCGGTCATTCTTGAAGACAGTGTCAAGAAAGTGGAATTTCATGCATACCAGCCCTTCCTGATCGGACCATAGATGTTACCACCGGAAGTTCGGATAGCGGTCCAACACCAAGATACCTGTACTCTTTCTTCTCAGTCATTCCTGAAATTGACGAAAGAAGATGGATCCAACCGATTTTCGACGAAAATATTGAGTGATGGTATTCTCCACCTCATCGATCGCATCACGTATTTGGTCAACAGTTTCAAGGTAGACCAGATGAGAGATGTCGGCTTAACGACCACGATTAAAAATTACCTCTCGATCATACCGAATGAGCTGTCTGCAGACACGATGGCAGGCTGGGAGATAGATGATGACGACAGTGTTTCTATATACACTGGAGGGAAATTCGAGGTCTGTATTCCTCTAGAGATGATAGTGGGATTCACTGAAGACTACGAACGAATTATCATTAATTCGAAGCAGGAACTGGTACAGCTCCTAGCCAATATGCACACAGATGCCATTGTGTGTATGGGAGAAAACCTGGAGACAGTGGAACTGAAGCTACAGTCTATCGAATAGATGCTGCCTCATGTTCATCTGAGTACTACCAAACACATGAATATGCTGAAGAATGCGGAAGATGGCAAAAATATCGATGTGGCTTTCAGGTCGTGTCTCGAGACCTACCCCAGATTTCCCGCAATCTAGCCTCTTAACTGGATCGTAAATTCGAGCTTTGCGACAGAGAAACCGAGTTACATAATCGTTGGGCTACAGACTGGAAGACAGCACAATGTGAGAGTGAGCTGTGAGCTGTTTGATACATGTCAAATTGAAAATATATTTGAAATGTGAAAGCTATTCGTACGTAGCCATGAACATGAACTTTGAAAATGGTCAGTACCTGCTGGCACATTAAATGTATGCTAAATTCCAAAATGCATATTATGGGCGCTCCCAATCCCCGATACTGAGCCCAGATACCTTCAAGAAATTGGCCCTGCTTATGGTGTTCGACGTGAGTAAACAGGAAGAGTATATCAGTTCGAATATGATCTACTGCAGGATCGAAATCACTACACATGGAAATATTCCTTCATGCAGGTACTCTTTCTGCGTAATAATTCACGACTGACTCCCATTGTACAATTGTCAAGACAAAGTCGTCAAGATACTTTCTTCAATGCTGCAGAGGGTACAAATATGATGGACTGCATGCGATATCCGTTTAGTCAGCTTCTAGCATAGACAGCAAGAGGATGCTGTCCATCTCCAAGGCTCCCAGAGCCAGAATGGCTACATGCTCAAGGAGATCTCAGTGTCGTACGACGACGATGGCAAAATTTGCATGTGCTCCTTCCGACCCTATTATTTGTGGAAACTGCTGGACGAGAAAAGCAAGAAGACGAACGATTGGCTGACCAAGTACTGCCAAGGACTGTAGTGAGACGAAGGCAAGATTATGTACCACCAAGTGGGAAACATTCTGCATGACCTGCTGATGCAGTATCCGCAAGGACCGGTTTACATGGCGGGTCTGAGCAAAAAACATGGCTGAGAGACTTGTGCAAAAACGAAGTTGAAATCATCGATGTGCAGTTCGAATACGGCTGTCTTTCGCTTGCCCAAGCTAACGAAACTTTTCGATGACCAGCAGCAGCACATATGCGACAAGCCAGAACATGACTGGACACCCATGCGGAGGATCACACAGCTGCTGCACAAATAGTGTGCCTCATCCTTGGACCATAAATCTGCTGCCTTCAACTAGAGAAGTCACCCCAACATAGGTTTTGATGAACAATTTTAAAAAATCATGAACAGAGACTGATTTTTTTGTGTTATGGCATTTATGTATTTATCTGTATAATAAATTGTGTGTGTGTAAAATAATTTAAATTGTGTTTCCCCTAACTCATTAGACTATAATTTTTAGAAACCTTAAAAAAAGAAAATTCACATAATTCTTATTCTACATAACCTATTTATGATATGGGGCAATTCTGATATAGGCTTAAACCTGTAGGTGATAGCACAGATAGACATGGGAATGTACACATGCCTTCAGGTTGAAACAAGCAGTGTATCGGAGGGAATGTTGAAGTGAGAGTGGTTGTGGGGTGGGGTTGTGTGGGTGGTGGGGTGCAGATAGGTGTTGGTGGGAGTTGTAGAGGGAAGAAAAAGAAAGGGAGAAAGGGATGCAATTGGTGTAAATAATGGCACCTTGTGGGGATCTACAGATTGTCGAAGGAAGAGTTTGTATCGTCTCATCTAACTTGTATAGTCGACGACATATTTTGCATCTGCGATGTCTTTGGACACTCCAGAGCTGTTGATATCTACGACAGTGCCATCGACTTCTTCGAGTGGCATGCCTATATTAGCATCTCCATCGACCTCTTCGGATGGGCTGCTTAGATTAGCATCGCGGTCATCTGCTATGGGCATGGTATCAATGCCACCATCGAAATCTTCGGGAGTGGTACCAGAAGTGCCATCGACTTATTCCTCTTCAGTCATATAATCTACCTCTTCGGCTGAGGTACATGTGTATCTACAGGAATTTCCAGGGTCTTTGGGAATGTTTGGCATAGGGCCAGCAGAAATGCCAATGAGTTCTTCAGCTGAGACAACTGCATCGCCAACTGGACCACCGACCTCTGTTCCAATGGCAACTGTATGGTCAACCACATCTGCTGAACCATTCAGGTATTATTAGTGTCGCTTCTATGAAAAGACCTTCACTTGCAGCAGCAGTGAGAGGCATGGCTGTGCAAAGAGCCTCACCCAAATAAAGTACACATGTTCGACATGTGGTGTGTCGATTTCACGGAAGGACGGTTAAAGTGTGCATATGAATATGTTCAAGGGGCTTCCTCCATTAGACATAGGTATCTTCACAGATATCGACATATGTTGACCTTCCCGACTTTATCAAACACAAACATGCCATAATCAATCCACACAACTATGACAACCAATGTTTCAAGTGGTCAGTGTTGGTCAGATTTGTTAAGTCATCGAAACTGCCGCATGTGGACAAGAGGTATCCTGAGGTGGGATAAAAGTTTTATTTTAGCAGACTGGATTTTCCGACTCCGCCACAGCAAATAAGGGTATTTGAGAACAACAACTCTTGTGTGTCAGTAAATGTGTAATCGTTGAATACTAGGGGAAAAGTGGTGCCAATATGTGGCAAGAATGAGAAACCTGAACATATCGATCTTATGATGGTGAAGGACGAAACTGCTAATATAATGCATTCTTACTACATAAAAACTTCCCACAGATGGTTAACCCGCATATTACTTCGCATGGGTACAAAGTCCATGTCTGCAAACAGTGTTTTAAGTATTATACCAATTACCCAGATAAATCAGGACTCACTGGGGAACCGTGCCTTGCAATACACAAAACAAAGTGTAAAAGATAAATTTTCAATGTGTATATGTGTTTCCTCATGTTGTATATTACCGAATAAATTTCCTTTTTAAAAGTATATTGTGTTATATTTCTTTTTTAAAATTTAATATATCATCAGTGAATATTTTATGTTTGGAGTCGCCAAAAAAGTTTGAAAATAAACGACATGGGAGCTCTCTGGTGGTATACTCTAAAAAAAGAAATAACTAGCACTTTCTATAGTGTCCAATACTTGTAAAATATGTGATAAATTCGCAATTTTGTGGCCAATGGGCATATACCATAATTTGGTATGGGCGAAGGGATAATTTAAATGTAAGGCCAATAATTAATTTGGGGGAGGAGGGGTGGGGGTATTGGTTAGGGTTGTGGGGTGGGGTAACATATGTTCTTCGATTTTTAAGAATTGTTTTACATTTATAATTTTACGATTTATAATTTCAAGACTTCAGGGGTCAAGGTCAGGGTTAAGTTCCTGGGTCAGGGTCTAAGTCAGGTTCTTTGTCATGGGTCAAGGTAAATGTCATAGGTCAAGGTAAACACCATAGGTCAATGTCAAGGTCACTGGTAAAGGTCATGGGTCAAGGTAATGGTCAAGGTTAAGGGTCACTGGGTTGTTGAAGGGGTTAGGAAAGATGAGGGGTGTGATGGTGAGAGGATGGGTGGTGGTGGGTGTTAATTTTTTATTGATACAATTTTTAATTAAAATATTTTTTCTCTAAATAATTTACATTAAACTAATTTTTTGGGATGCCGGGGGGGACGAACATCCAACATGGCTACCCTGGCTGTGATGCCTACAGAATATGGCGGACGGAACCAACCAACATGGCTGCCCTGGCTGTGATGCCTACCAATATGGTGGACTGTATCTACCAACATGGCCGCCGGCCGCACCTACCAAGATGACGGACAACTCCGAACTCCGATTCCTGATGCCTCGCCATAACCGGCTAATATACACGGCTAACATTGAATGCATTGGTCACTGATCAGTTTAAGATGCTGAAATAAAACCTAGATATCATTAATATTCCCGAAGCACTTCTATATGTAAGTGACTGACCTGTGAAATCTCTAAAACTAAGAGCTGTTTTGAAACTTACTCAGTATTTGAGTGTTGAAAGAAAGCACATTACTTTCAGCTTAATTACGACAGGATACAAGCACAGACTAATATCATTGGGTCGGATAATGAATCTAATTTATTATTAAATAGGTATAGGTATGTGATGTTTATTGATGCTTGTCAGACCTCAAAGCATCATACCAGACCGTTAAAGTAGATATTTTGTATAACGTATTGTGAAATTAGATGCTTTGTCAATAAGATATAGGACAAAAACGGTCCTACTACAATGTTCAATCTACTATACAAACAGAATAATAAAGTGCAATAGTTACGACAATGTGTTTCATTATACATCTTCTTTCTAGTATGCAATTTACGCATGAGAATGTTACCCTAGTTAGGGAGGATAACAATTTTTTTTATCTCTCCTGGGAAAAAAACTTTCTGAAAATGCTGCAAATGTTTGGTTTTTCACCTAAAAAAAGCAAGGTCCATAAATATAAAATGTTAATTGTTTTCACTGTTTACATTTGAACAGGGTATTTCAAGAAGGGCCTAACTTAATAAAACTGTTTTTTTTTTCAGCAAAGACCTAAAACAGTTTTCCTAATAATAATAATTGCCGAGATCGGACTAACTTGCAAGGCCATTCGACATCACCATGTAACGAGTTGAAGACACCAAGAACTGTGGAAACAGTCAGTTTTCTGATGTTGGGCCCTTCTTGAAATACCCTACTCAATAATTATTGCTGATAGGCAATTTTTAATGCTTCATTGTTATTGGTATTTTACACAACACCTCAGTAAAAAATTTGCAACAGTGCGCCAAAAAGTGTGGTTTTTCATGAATTTAGTGACGAATGCTCCTCTGCGCAACATAATTACAGACACTACCTTCGACCAGAACTTAAAAATAAAGTTTTCATCTTTGGAATCACCTATACAATACATATAAGGAAATTATCTCGTTCTTACCTAAAACTCAGTCTACAGAAAATGATTATTTCCAGGAACGTGAAAAAAACAGCATGGTATGTTGTAAAGATATCCCCAGGTATATTCCAGAAAAATTGTACTGCTCGCAATTGAAAAATTTTACTTACATCTGTTTGGCTGCTTTAACAAATATAATTTTTGTGATTGAGTGTAAAGCAATCCTCACTAAATTTATGAAAGACCGAGCTGTTGAAAATTTTGATATTAATGTAACTTACTTTTTTTGAGGCGGGAAAACAAAAAGTTACAGCATTTTCTGAAAGATGTTTTGCGAGGATTGTTTCCACAGCTCTTGGTTTCTTCAATTCTTACATGATGATGTCGAATGACCAGCAAGTTAGCCCGATCTCGCCAATAGTATTTTCTTTCTCTGGGATTATCTGAAAGATGAGTAGAAAATATCTATAGGGCCAAGCGGTTGCTGCAACTCGGGTGGAAAAGACCCACCGGATGATGCATAACCAAAACTTTGATTTGGATCAAGAATGAATAACGCCATTTGGAGGATTCAATTAAAAAGTATTAAACTTACAGTATTCAATTAACTTTAAATTATGGAATGCATTTTTCAATAACATTTATCGTGACTTTTTTAATCAGATGGAAATATTTTTGTCGATCTCTTTATAATTTTTTAAAAATGAATTTTTGGTGTTTGTCTGGCTTGTCTACAATCGTGAATTTAATTAAGTATTTTTAAAGGATGCCAAGAAATTTGCCACGGGAATAAACCCAAATAGCGTTGTTTCTCTTGGCATTAATTACGAACACTACATAATGGCAACTAAGAAATAAATGTCTACCATAGAAATATATTGAAACCATTTGTGAAGGTTTCCATATCTGCTTATTTGTATTGCTGAGGATCAACCTTTAGTAGATGAAACTACATGCGTTGACCATTTTTGCTGCCCTGCCACGCAAGACCAATTAAAATATTTTGTGCCATTATGTTACAATTAAGTTACAATAAGGTTCACAATAAAGAATTTAATATTTGTTAGAAAAATGCACAAAATTCAGAGTATTGTAATAAATACACAACAATTACTGTGGATATATGTTACTCATTAAGACTAATTAAATAATATTTACGCCTACTGAGTGCGACGTGACCACTAAAGAAGTGATTCACTTCGAAAATCAGTTACACTTATGTCAAAAATATTTCTGTTGAAACCCAAATAATTTATCAAGAGTTAACATTAAACATGTTTAAAAGACGCAGTTGAAAATTTAGTGAAAGCAAGTTTTAAAAATTGTAACATATCGCAATAACGGCCTGTGTCACGAACTATCTTTAACCAGAAACCTGTTTCTTCCCGTTCACCTGAGCGATAACCTCCTTAAGTAACAAGTTTACTCGCATGGCAGCTTCTCTCTAAGCGACTACCTTTTATAACGCAACTGTATTTTAGTTGATTATTATTCACGCAAGGAACTGGCGTAGTATTCGATTTTTACTAGTTTTTATCAGGTTAGTGCGTAGCTGTTTTTTGTCGAGTGCATACAAAATATTTAGAAATGTCAGTAGTTATATGGAAAGTTTATAACTGTTTATTCGGTAAATTTATATTGTGCCTCTGGATAAACGCATAATAATAATAATAATAATAATTCAATAGCGAGTATTACCCGTTTTGAGGTAAAAATAATCTAACAATTCAAAGATTTCGTTGTAAATTTAATTAACGATCTTAAATGCAGTTTACGTAATCTGCACCGTAACTGATACATATTTGTCTCATAATAGCATTACATTTAATATTTTCTCCGTAACGGTATTAATTTTTCCTACTTAAATTCAGTTACAAGTAAATAAGATCAAGTAGTATACAATCTATTTGAATTCAGACGAAATTATAGTGAATACAATTTTCCTTTAAAATAAATTTAAGAATTACCTTCAAAATGTCAGTACACATTGAGTAATGCATTAAAATATTTTTATCGAGTATTTTTAAATAAGTGTCAAGAAATTTTAATTCTAACTATTATATTGATTATTTTAACAGCATTCGTTATTTGGTTATATGTGCTGCGAAATCTACATACAGCGTCTCAGTTCTTAAACCAAGATAATGTGGGCAACATTTGCGGGAGTGGTCTTCTTTTGTGCTATGTTTGCCTCATCTAGTATGACACCAGAAGAAAATGAAGAAAATTCACAAGAAAGAAATATGGGAAAAATCATATTTGCATCAATTGTAAGTGAAATTACAAATACTGTACAAGTAATTATGAGTGAAGTATCGTTTAATTTTGTATATGTTTACCTATATGAACAGTAACACGTTAACATCGACAATGTCGTTATGTTAGCTGTTTAGAATATTGAAATATATTTAAAAGCTGCTTCGTGGATAAAAATATATTTTGCCAATATATGTCTTGTGTAAGTTTATGTACATTAACTTATGCACGTAAACTTGTATACTGTGTTAGCTATTTAGAAATTAAAACAGATTTACAAATTGTTCCAAGAAACAAATGAAACTGTCCTCTACAAAGTATTACATTACGCAAATGCATTAGAACTTTGTCACACTTGTCTATGCTGGCTACTATATAAAAACAAGAAAGATTCTCCATAACAAGAAAATAATATTTTTAACTGTTATAACCATGCAAACATACACAATATAACAATAACTGTACATGTAGATAAATACTAAAGAATAATAATGTAGATGTGAGTAACCCATGCGCAGAATATAAACCAAATGTACTAAACCAAAAGCACTAAACTAAAAAGAAAATTAACTAATAAGTCCACAAAAGGGAAGTAAATTCATGTCGTCCTGGATTTAAACACAAAAATCATGCCAAATTCACAAAGATAAATAATGCGAATATAAAAATGCCACAAAATAATAAAAAAGATAAACAAAATACATTTTAAGGTTTTGTGATTCATTCAGACAAGGTACGGCACTAAACAGAGAAGACATCACAGCTACAACTAAGCCTAGAAAACAGCAGCAAATGTAAGAACGGAAACAAATCTTACTTCCCGAAACGTCGTGACTCGATTTTTTTTTCCCCGCTGTCTCACGTTTGTTTCTACTTGAAGTTTGCTGTCCTGCTTGTAGCAGTATTATAGCTACGGGATTTGAACAGATCACAAGTGGTTTTCATTGCTTGAATGCAAATTAAAAATAATTGTCTTGTGTGTACATTTTGCTAGTAGTTACAGTGTACGCGGGAAATGGTTCACAGGCAAGCCAGGTATATTATTTTAACGCCCGTTATTGAAAATAAACCAAACAATCTCAAATTTTCGAAGTGGGGTAGGTTTTATTTACATTATTATTCTGACGGAAAGCGATTGCGATATCAGTCGCTAAAACAGTGTGAGGGATATGCAAGAAAGAAGATATGAGCATTATTAAACGCCTATACCTCTGATTGTGTCACATAGTCAAAAAACCTTTATCGGGAAATGAGTCTCACTCTTCGATATATTAAGAAAACTGTTGTTTCAGTTTATCTTCGGAAATGATAAGGGGGATATAAAATCAACAACAAAAATTACTGCGGTCATGAAAATATAAGTAACAGTAAAATGCAACCTAAAAACTGTTTATAGACTCGATATACATTACAAAAAAAAAAAAAATTAACTTAGGGGGATATATTTTAATGGATAAGAATTACATTGCAACTGTGTGGGTAAAATTTCTACGTAAAATGCATCATATTCAACAATTTTTGAACGGCATACTTATATTTTACTCCTACGAAACGTGGGTAAAAACGCACTCCCATATATATAAAGTTTATATATATGAGTTTATATATATGAGTTTATATATATATGAGTTTATATATATATATACTTTGGAGAGCCAAAAAAACTGGCATAAGGGTGCGTATGCAAATAACAGAGGTATGGAACCAATCAGAGTAACGCGATGCGGTCGGCACCACCTATATCAGATAACAAGTATCTGGCAAAGTTGCTAGATCGGTTACTGCTGATCCAATGGCAGGTTATCAAGATTTAAGTGAGTTTGAACGTGGTGATATAGAAGGTTGAATGAGAGATGGGATATAGCATCTCCGAGGTAGCGATAAAATATGGATTTTCGCTTACCACCATTTTACGAGTGTACCGTGAATATCGGGAATCCGGTAAAACATCAAATCTTCGACATCGCTGCGGCCGGAAAAAGATCGTAAACGAACGGGACAAACAACGACTGACGAGAATCATTAAACGTGACACACGTGCAAACCTTTCTCAAATTGGCGCAGATTTCAATGCTGGGGCATCAACAAGTGCCAGCGTGCGAACTATTCAACGGACCATCATTGATATGGGTTTTCGGAGCCGAAGGCCCACTCGTGTACCGTTATTGACTGCACAACACAAAGCTTTACGCCTCGTCTGGGCCCGCCAACATCGCCATTGGACTGTTGATGATTGGAAACACGTTGCCTGGTCTGACGAGTCTCGTTTCCAATTGTATCGGGCGGATGGACGTGTACGGGTAAAGAGACATCCTCATGAATCCATGGACCCTACATGTCAAAAGAGGACTGTTTAAGCTAGTGGAGGCTCTGTCATGGTATGGGGCGTGTCCAGTTGGCATGAAATGGGACCCCTGATACGACTAGATACGACTCTGACAGGTAACAGATACATAAGCATCCTGTCCGATCACCTGCATCCATTCATGTCCATTGTGCATTCCGACGGACGTGGACAGTTCCAGCAGGACAATGCGACACCCCACACGTCGAGAGTTGCTACCGAGTGGCTCCAGGAACACTCTTCTGACTTTAGACACTTCCATTGGCCACCTAAATCACCAGACATGAACATTATTGAGCATATCTGGGATGCCTTGCAACGTGCTGTTCAGAAGAGATCATTACCGCCTTGTACTCCTATGGATTTGTGGACTGCCCTGCAGGATTCATGGTGTGAATTGCCACCTGCATACTTTCAGACATTGGCCGAGCCCACGCCACGTCGTCTTGTGGCACTTTTGCGTTCTCGTGGGGGCCCTACACGATATTAGGCTGGTGTACCAGTTTTTTTGGCTCTTCAGTGTACATGAGTGAAGTTTTATTTATATATATATGTCAAACTTCACTCCACTTAATATATATATGCTTATTTATGGATCATTTATACTTTCCGCTGTAACGAAAATAACAGAGGTGGCCACCCTCTCATTTCAGAGAACATTTTTGCCATCAGGAATTATGAACGTTCGATGCTGTTTTATTGAGAATAATGACCTTATTAACAACAAGTAGTTAGTTATATAACTAATGAGCCTACTTTCCTCAGCATGAGCGCAATTAATTTTTAAAAAATTCCTTAACAGCTGAGTTGGTAGGAAGGACTGACTTCTCTTTGAAAGCAATAACTTTAGAAATGAAACCAGAAACACATGCAACAGTAGTGAGACAATTACAAATACACACATGCCTTACCCGGGACTTGAATTCAGAAAACCCTGTACTATAATATAGCGTGAAATCAACCGCATTACGGAGGTCTGAATCAGAGCATCAACTTTGGATTTAATCAGTCTAATATTTCGTATGATAGAGTTTACTAACCTAAAATATTCATAGGGCCTTTATTTTAAAAATAAGTGACTGAGCCACATAAAACATGTGAGTTTACATAGCCTACTGTAGCGCCACTTGTGTGAACAATTTGATGGCAATAAGCTGTTTGGTCCCTGAGATATGACATAGAACACTTTATTGTCTTATTTGATGCTGTCGTACTAAATTGCCAGAAAAAGAGGCTCTCTATACGATGCTTCTAATGTATACAGTAGAACCTCGATTAACCGTGTCTCGATTATCCGTGTTCGCGATTAACCGTGCTCACTATTCCGGGAGAATTTTTTTTTGTTTTTGTAAGGGGTTCAATTCTAAAAAACGTACAGGCACAAAGGAAAGGCATAGGCGAGTAAGCAGGAAGTTTGATGTATATAAGTTCCTAGAAACTTCAGACAGAGACCCGGTACTACCGAGAAAAAAATGCAGCCGAACCTTTATTAAAATTTTCTAGGAATTTAGCTAGTAAGCGGCCATACTTTAGTCTAAGAAATTGTCCCCTCTTCTCTTCCTTTTCAAACGGCTCAATTGTTCATTTCACACTTCTCAGTTTGGTTCTGGCCGTCGCTTTACATAGTCCTTCCGAGCGGTCAACAATGAGTGCTAAATGTAAACGTGTCGTGCTTTCTCTAGAGAAAAAAGTATCGATTATAAACCGTGCTGTAGATCGTGGTGAAAGTGCAAAAAAACTTGCGGATGAGTTCGGTGTCGGTGAACAGGCCGTGCGTGACTTAATTAAGCAAAAAAATGACATTTTCAAGTTCATATCTTCTGCAGAATCCACTTCTGAGCTATCAGCTGTGAGAAAAACTATGAAAAAGTCATCATTATCTGACATGGAATCTGCTCTTTTTGAGTGGTTTAAACAGAAGCGTACTGAAGGAATTCCGATTTCTGGGCCAATGGTTCGTGAAAAGGCAGAATGGTTTCATGAAAATTTGAAAATTGAGGAAAAATTTAATGCTTCCCAGGGCTGGTTATTTAGGTTCAAAACTCGACACGGTATAAGACAGTTGGACATCCAAGGCGAATCTCTGAGTGGAGACTTGACTGCTGCAACATTGTTCAATGAGGAATTCAATTCATTGCTTTCAACGTTGAACCTGTCCCCTGACCAAGTGTTCAACGCAGATGAGTCAGGTCTATTCTGAAAAATGCTACCCTCAAAATCCCTCGCTGCGCGATCTGAAAAATCAGCTCCTGGACACAAATCTAGCAAAGAACGACTGACCATTATGACGTGTTCAAATGCGACTGGGACACACAAGCTCAAATTAACCGTAATTGGGAAAGCTAAAAAACCAAGATCTTTTAAAGGAACAGAAATGAGATGTTTTCCATGTGACTATTACAATCACCCAAAAGCTTGGATGAACCAGGCTATTTTTCGTGAATGGTTTTTCAACGTTTTTGTACCATCTGTAACGAAATTTCTGGATGAGAAAGGGATACCAAAAAAAGCTGTTCTTCTGCTTGATAATGCCCCTTCACACCCCTCAGGCTATACCCTGAAAACAAAGGATGGTCAAATTTTTGTCTACTACCTACCACCTAACGTGACTTCCTTAATCCAGCCAATGGATCAAGGCGTGATTTCCTGTTTGAAAAGAAGGTACAAAAATATTTTTTTCTCAGTTTTATTTTACAGGAAATTTTCAATTTTGAATCATTGAAAGATTTTCTGAAAAAGTGGACAATTAAAGACGCCATTTTCGCAGTATGTGAGGCTTGGGAAAACGTACCTTCAAGTACGTTAAGACTTTCGTGTGGAAAAATCTTAGATCAAGGTTATGATGACGAATAAAATATAGAAGAGGGGGATATAGAAGCTTGTCTTGAGCTTGCCACATCAATTCCAGATTTCACTAACGTTGATAAAGAGGATATTGTTGATTGGCTACAAAAAGATGTTAATGAAGAGGGATTCGAACGTCTAAGTGACAGTGACATAGCAGCTCGTTATGGCAGCACAAGCAGTACTCCACCTACACAACAGGATGATTCAGAGGACGATGAGAATGACAATGATGACAGTGTTGGCGGTGAAGAAGAAAAAATTCAGCCAAGTCAAGCAATGGAAGCAGATGATATCCTCCTGAACTTCTTCGAACAGGAAAATTTTGACTTCCATGACGTCATGAATTTGAGAAAAATTAGAACTGAAGTAAGGAAAACCATTTCAAACCGCAAAAAACAAAGACTCATTACTTCATATTTCAAGCAGTGATAACGTTATAACATGACATTGTACACCCATATTACAGTACATATGTAATTCGTTAAATAAAAAGTGTCTCGATTAACCGTGGTTTTCAATTATCCGTGCTACCCCTCCCCGCCATTACCCCGGATAATCGAGGTTATACTGTACTGTCTAAATACAAAGTTTAATTGAATCTGGTTAAAGTGTTTAATATGTATGTCAAACTTACTTAAATTATTTATGAAGCTGCTATTTTGAACATCGTTGTCTGAACAATTTAAATAATGAAAGTTTATATGACCTTTTGCAGCATTTATGGTGGTACAAATTTATTTGAAATGTTTCAGTGTAACATTTGGTGGGAATAGTTTTATTGGTCCTCGAGACATGGCATAAAACCTACATAATTTTCATATGTCGATCTTCATAATTGGATGACAAAAAGTAAAGTAGTAACAATTTCGATGGTTGTATACTGCCAATATACAAAGTTAAGTTAAAATGGATTTTATAGCTTAGTAAAGATAGTACACAAAACTATAATGATTTTATCACCACCATTCTGAAAATAAGTTTTTTCTACTTTAAAAAATACTTTTATTATTAAGACCCACCACATTACAACATCTTCGCCAAATTTTGAAAGAATGGGTTGATTGTTTCCCGATATACGAGATAAAATAATAATTTTTTATTGGTAGGGCTATCTTACAAAATGACAGAGAAATGAGATTCTTTATATACTAATTTAATGGTTGTAATAGGTACTGCCAGCATACAAAGTTAAGTGGGAATTTGTTTCGTTAGTAAATTATACTGAACAAAAATTTTATATAGCCACCATTTTGAAAATAAGTGCCTGACCTACATAAAACATACCAGTTTACACCACCTGCTGCAGTACTATTTGACTGCCAAATTTGGAAGGGATATGTCAATTTTTCATGTCCATTTAGTTGTGGAAGTGTTTTAGTTCAACAGGAAGTAGTGCAGAGCGAGTCGCGTGCCACCATAGTCCACGCCTCGCCAGCTCGGCAGACTCATTCTTCGTCTAGTGTCTCAAGGGGTCAGCACGCGCCGCATCGTGATCTGGGTGCATTCACGTTTTCACGCCAATCATATTTAGCTGCAGTAGTCTGACGTAACTTACTGGAACCTGTTCTTTTCTGCAACGGGAGACGCCACCCTGTCATCTCCGGGAATAGCATCGCCTGGGGAAGCTTAACACACCAGTAATTAATTGTTGTGCACACCTGTGTACTATCGCAGTTTTTCCTATCTGGCAAGCCGTAGACCAGAATTCGTATATATTTGGCATATATATATATATGCCAAATAGATGCATGATAGAGCCGCTTGAGCATATGACTTCTTATTTGAGCGAGGCTAGTCGTAGTTTAATATGGCTGCAATAAGCCCCGTGAAGAATTCCCATTTAGGTCGTTCCAACTTCACAGTCAGACTGCGTTGGAGGAATGGACATGTGAAGATACTCATAAAAGCGGATTTATTCTCGATGATCACGACAGATTACTAATAGAGAACACTATCTGATTGACACACAGGCATGAACAGCCAACGGCTTCGTTGTCTACCACCCAGCAACATGTGCAGCCTCACTAGGGCACAATATTTCTACCAGAAGTATTTCCAGATGCCTAACGCAGGCACATCGGTGATCCCGACGACAATTATGTATTTTGCCATTAACATGTAAACACCATCAATTTTGTTTGCAATGTTTTCAGCATAGAGTAATGTGAAATTCTATAGGATAGTGAATTATTGTCTTACGCGAAGTATCATGGCCATTTTACAGCGACACTCGTCTCCTGCTAATATCGTAATGTAATTGGGAGTCACTGCATATCATCGCCGTTCGGTACTGGCAAAGACACGAGGATCATTGAATGTACAACAGTATATTGACATCCTGTGGCCCATGTGCTATCTTTCCCCGCTGAGTAAATATGAGCCAGACAACAATCACCTGTGCACAGCTGATTTTCACTAGTAGTGTTTACATCCTGTCCTGTGTCCTGCCCCATGGCCTGATTTCACCCAATGAACATTTCTAGGGCCACATTTGACACCAGCCTCCTCAGTGCTTAATTTTTTGTGATTTGGAACCCGAATTTGAAGAACTGTTAAAAAATGTATTGCAGAAGAAAAGAATACCATAAGATCAATGAATGTATGCAGGAACGAGGCAGTCTGACGAGGTACTAAAGGTGGCACTGTTATATGCATGTGGACGGAATATCGACCGGATGGAATTGCATTGTAATTAATTCTTTCGTCTCTGCCAGACACCAAAAAATTTCATTTAAATACAAGGATTCTTTCTAGGTGTACATATTTTTCTCTGATTCCTCCGGAAGGAGTCATGCGGCAGGAGTCAGTCTGACTCCTGCGGAAGGAATCAGTCATTGACTTCTGTGGAAGGAGTGAGTTACTAACTCCTAATGACGCATCTGTTTGTTTAGCTCGGGAATTAGTCGGGAAATAGCTTGTAAAACAGCATTTGCCTTATGCAATATGACAAATGGCTGATACCCGACATGACATTCAAAGAATGAGACGAATCATCTGCATATATAAATAATTGTATTCATGTCTCATAGGTTAGTTGTTATTAAACCAGCAAATCAGTAATATCTCGGCAGGAGTTAGTCAGCAGGAGTAAAGTGTATGGATCATTTATGCTTGAAGACGATGGAAGTCACTGAGTATTTGAAATTGAATATGTGATGTACGATTAAGTACATACCTTCAAAGACTGCCAAATAACATGGATAAACAATGCTGTTACTGTGCCAAGACACCTTCGGTATTAGTTGCAATGCGTGGCGACATGATAAGAGTGATTGTTTGAAGAACCCATCTCATGATTTTCTTAGCTGCTATAAATGTTCCATACAGTTCATTCGATGTGATAATTTAAACAATCATATTAAGGCTGACAAAAGCAGTGTTCTATCGCCCTCTGAGAAACAGCATGTGTTGATTTCGTTACCTCCTGTTAATACACTACATAAAATGTTTGAAGATAAAGAGTGAATTAGCATGCTGAAGTATTACGACAATGGCCCCATGCAGTTTATAAAAGGTGATGCATTGATGAACCACACCGAGAACTGCAAGGATTTGTCTTTTGAGAACAAGTAAGTGTTGCCACGAATACCTCTTTTAGCGTCGGTGGGTACTGATTCCACAGGCGATTATGAGGAGTCAGTTAATGCCAAAGATGGGATGAGTGACCTGTGTCGTGCAGTAGAGTCGGTTCACATGAAATATACATTTGCAATATTTTCGTGTGAAATCGATGAACTTTAAAATAAACTGCTGTCGGCTCTAAATACTGATGATGACCATGGAACTCTTGAAAGAAAAGAAAATTTTATATTGAGGATGAAACAGGAGGCGAAGACGATCACGAAGACAGCATTGCTGATATTGACAAAGACGACAGTGTTGATGAAATATCTGATGAGAAGGATGACGATTATCTCGACGTTCCCACAAATTTCACCAGCAAGTTTCCTTCGACAAGTGGTGTGAAGAAGGCAGAAGGCATCAAGAATGCTCGTTACATATTTCCCGAAGACCCGAATGAACTTGTTGATAGACTCAGACATTTGATTGACCTGCAAAAACGTGGGGATGTCTCACACATTGTTCAGGAGATATCTTCAATCATTAATGAACTAAAGGATCGGGGTTATATGGTATGATGTGATAAACTGCTTTCTCTTTATATCGTAATGTGTAAAAATAAGCATAATATTTTAAAAATAAAATCATTGTGTTTAAAATTTTTGGGTTGTAACCTTTTATCCCTCATAACTTTAAAGTCGTGATATGAGAACTCGACTATTAAAGTAAATATTCACATACAAAATATTAATAAAGACTTTAAGTATAACAAATGCACGGATAGTAGACTGTATACAAAACATTAATTCCGTTGGCATGTACAATTTTGGAGGCAGTTGGCAAACGAATGTTATTTCTATACATATGGGTGGTGACAAATCGAAGGATTGATCGAAGGATTGGGATTGATAGAAGGATTGGTGTGGATTGGAGTGTGGATTGGTGTGTAGATTGTTGTGGATTGGTGTGTGGATTGGAGTGGATTGGTGTGTGGATTGGTGATTGTGGTGCGTTTGGTGCTGATTGTGGTGCATGTGGTGCTGATTGTGGGGTGTGTGGTGTTTATTGTGTTGTAACTTGATGGAAATATTCTGAAAGATTGATGGGTTGGTATTCAAGAAGAGCATGGAAGATAAGACTGTTTAGCACCCTCGTGCATTCCAAGACTCAAGGGCCTAGCACTATTGGTATTTCAATTAATGCCAAGTATGTATATTAAAGTGTTGTTAGATGCTGATCCGTACAATGATTTTAACGTGACTCTGACAAGTGTTTGCTACTCGTATGATGAGCTTTGTTTAGGCACATATACAAACATAAAAAAAACCGAGTAGCATATTTATGCCTACATAACAGTCGAGACAATGAATAATTTACGTATTCTAATGTCATGTAATAATTAGTCTTTAAGAGAGGAGACTGGAAATGTAGTAACTTAGTGAGCGACTTTTGCATGTTTGCATAATACTCTATGTATAATTTCGCAACAAATTACAAAAAAATTCTATTTTAATTATAAAATTTTTTTTAAATTGAATAATAAATACAGATTTTTGATTTGACATACCCTATGCCTATAAAACCAATATGGCCGCCACTGTTATGCCCTCGAAAAGTGAGCCTACCAAATCCTGGTGAGGGTAGTCGTATACTGGACATGGATCTGGGGGAACCTCTAGAAATGCAAGTTTTTAAAACAATTTTTATACATTTTTTTATCTATTTTTAGAATAATTTTTGAAGTTTTGCAGGTCAAGGTTAGGGGTAAAGGTTAAAGTTCAAGGTCGCCAACATCAAACATGGGGTTCGTAGTCAGCAATGTAATATCCTCGCCTACTTATATTAATTTATTCGATTTTTACAATTTTTTATTATAATTTTTTGTTTTAAAGGTTATAAGAGACAAGGTCACTGGCATCTAACATGGTGGTTGGAGACATCAATGTAATTTTTTCCTAAATTTGTAATTTTTTCCTAGATTTGTAATTTTTTTCCTCGATTTTCAAATTTTTTGGAATTTTTTTTGGAATTATTTGACTACAAGTTCATTCAAGGTCTTGAGAATGGGGTCAAGGTAAAGGGTATTAAAACGATCTCCCCAATTCCTTCCAAAATATGGTTTTTTTGTTAATGGGGGATCGTTCATTGCAAATGGGGGTATCAGTGCTTTTTAAGGGAAAAACGGGAAAAATTAAGGGAAAAGGGAAATTTTGAGGTAAAATGGCCACCGGCCGATCGAAATGACAGAGAAATTGTCCGCTGCCTGGCACCTGTGCCCCGTGCCCTCTTCCCGACTCATCCAATTAATTATACTTACTATGGTTACTTACTTTCATTTTTTTACGAGAAATATATTTTTATACATACTGCCATTTTCAGACAAATGTATTGATAGAATGTCTGTTTTCTAGGAATATATGAAAACGTCCACGGTGTCGACCCATTTTGATGTATTTACTATTAGGAAAAGGAAACTAAGGATTTGCTATATTAGATTGAACTACAGCGAAATACGACACAGTTGACCATTCTGCTGAAATACAAGACGTTCAGTTAAATTAATTTATTTTCATAGTTTTCCCACAGAGGTGAAAATATGTTTCCATGTCATTAAAACATAACCAAAGAAATATCATACTATCCTCAAATATTTAAGTCATAAAGAATTATGTTTGAAATGGGGTAGTTTTCAAGTATTCGGATCTTTTCGTTTTGGCGCTCATCAATGCTCGCTTAAAAAGTTTTACTTAAAAGTGCACTGACTTAATTTTTCCTGAAGAAGGTCCACCCGCATCTTTTAGACTGATGCATGTAGAGGCATATCTTAGAGGGTGCACTTTCTAAGTGCACACCTTTGAGAATGTAATAAGATATGTACAATGTCGTGCAGGAAATGTATCTACCGTTTATCCTTTTTATGCTGGAATCGTAACATTAAGCCTTATTAAACAAGTTTCTGCTTCATTGAGTTTTTTGCCAACTTCTGTACCAGGCGTGAAAAAGGTTTTTTTTTTTTTTTCCGAATTTCTGACAAAATGAGCTATTAATGTAAAACACGAGAAATGAGATTGCCTTCTTTTCGAACAGAAAACATAAGGTAATCAATTAAACTGCGAATGAATCAAAGATAATATGGCGCAGACATAAAAAATTATCGCAAATAATTGCAAAAAAAATTGAAACATGTGAAAGATTACTTATATATTAAGTTAACATGTAATTGATATAATAAGACATAATCGCAAGAATACTATCGCCTTTAAGGCAACCATATAGAATGATAATTCATCTTTAAACTCAGCATTAGACATTTCAAATTTATAATTTTTACTCAGCAATCACACAGCAATTATAGTAAAAATTTATTTGATATAACAGATGAAAACTCATTTCCAGGTTTTTTCTTTCGTGTACATAGTAACACTGAAAATATTACATAGCTTGTACACTTTTTGGTATTTTGCAGCTTGAAATATAAACTTTTGACAATCGAAAGGTTCTCCTCTGCGCATTTTTAAAGATTAATAGTTGAACAAATAAGGTGTATTAAATTTGTGTGTTGGCCATAGGTTCATAGTTGTATATCGTTTATATAAAAAATATTACGTTCAGTAATAATTTTATAAAACTGATCCTTTGAAATATTAATAAAGCGGTTCTTTAAATACTTCTCTATGCGAAACCATTACCACTGATACTTCAAGGCCTTACTTACATCTTCAAAGAAAGCTAATGACGTCACGGATACAAGGCAAATATAAGTGGCCGATACGGCTGACAGCTTGGTTAGTTTACGCATGTGGCGGGTCGTATTTTAAGTAAAACTGTGTCATTGTGTAATAATACACCACAGTATGTATTTTATGTGTTTTTCTATGTCTTGGAAATCACTCTGATTGCGCAATGTAAACGTCATTAAAACTCTTGACACTGATGAATGAGTAAATACCTGATTGAATGCTATTTGATGAAATAAATTCATGTCTACAAAGATTTCAAGTGCAAGTTGTAATTTACTTATAAGCTTTATAAACATTCGGTAGAAAAAGTAACACTCAGTGAAATTATTATTGTAGTGTGTGAATGTGTGTACAGGCATGACCAATTATAAGGGTTAGTTTTTTAGGCGCAAACCGGTGCTTAATTTTTTCTTGCACCTTACACAAAGGCTTTATAATTAAATAAAACTGATCTCATTGACCGGTGCTTAATTGTTTCTTGCACCTCACATAAATGATTTATCTATATAAATAAAAATTAAATGCTGTTCGTTGGTAAGCGGATCACTTGAGAACGGCTGGACCGTTTTGGCTATTTTTCGTTTTAAAATATTCGCAATAGTCCAAATTAGGTTTTTATGGAAAGAAAAATTGGAAACGTTTTCCGGAATATTTTCGAATTTGGGAAAAACCGAACGTCACGATGGATATGCGTAATTTTTTTTGTTGATTTGTTAATGGCCATGGAAAAGTTATCGAAAAAAAAGGAGTAGGGAATATTCCGAACGTCATGATGGATATGGGTAATTTTTTTTGTTTTTCTTTTTCTGATCATGGAAAAGTTATCAGAAAAAAAAGAATAGGGAATATTTCGCTAAACTAATTCTAATTTTGATATTTCATTTGCATTCGAAATTAAAATTAAAATTTCCTCAACTTTGATTGATTGTCGTTCATCGTTCACGTTATGCGACGTTATATGGTTGATTCAAATTTCTTTGCTTCTTTTTACTTTTTTTTCGCGATCTTCAGCTGTTTACTGTCAGTTGAATTGTGGTTATGTTTTTAGTTTATCGCAATCTATTCAGTCTTTTTTAGTTGAATTGTTATTTTTCTTTAATTGAATCAAATTGATACAATTTAATTACACTGCAATGCCGCCAATAAGACGGAGCAATTTAAGTCGCAGAACCCGCAATGCTACAAACCAAATGAATTTTAGGTCTAATCGAACTGCAGAGCAACGCGAAGAACGAAATGAAATTGAACGGAATTGATTGTCACAAATACGTTCAACACGTACACAAGATGAAAGAGAAAATGCAAATGAAGCCGACATGCATCGAATGAGACATCATCGGTCAGTAGAAACCAATCGTGTGAGAATAAATTTGAAAAATCGTTTAAGCAAACAAATGTTGAATTAATACACATCGAGCAGCATTCCGTTACAATGCGGTAACTGATTACAGTGCAGACCAATCCGTTGCCATTGGATCAATGAGCGTTGTGTGCTCACATTGTAATGCATTGAAATACAAAATGAAGCCCCTGAATTGTGTTGCGCAAGTGGCAAAATCAAATTGACGCCGTTGGTCCCGCCACCAGAGCCATTGCGCTCATTGGTTTCTGGAACAGGAACAAATTCTACACATTTCTTGACATAAATACAGAACTACAATAGTTGCTTCCAAATGACTTCATTTGGTGTAACAAATGTGATCCGGGACAATTTCATGCCCACTTTTAAGGTAATTGTAACACAATCATCTTTCAAACCGCTTTTATAAAACATGATTATTCAAAAAGTAATAATTATAGTTACATAATAATAATAATACATTTTTTACATTTACTGATTTAAGGTCAAATATACCTTCGAGCAGGTTCGCTATTGCCACCGCCGGATGCAGACTATACATTTCTACAGATTTACTTCATGGGCAATACACCACAGGAAGTAGATCAGCGTTGTGCTCACTACAGTTCGGTGAAAAGACCAATTGTGAAACAACGGCAAACTTTCTTTCATCAACACAATGAATTGATTGTGTATTGTTTAAAACCGCATTGGACCGCATGCCACCTGATGATTACAAATTTATAATCAGAGCTGATAAGACGCCGGCGGTAGAACACGCAAGACGTTTCAATGCGCCAACAATTGATGATGTCGCCATTGTTATCGTTTGTGAAAATTTGGAATCCCGTGATATCGTTCTACATAGGCGGAACAATCAGCTGAAACGTGTGTACGAAATGCACCGATCATATCATACTTTGCAATATCCCATCATATTTAGGCAAGGTGAAGACGGTTATCATTTCTGTTAAAATATGGCAATGTAATAATTATTATTTGGTAACTTCAGTTTTAAGTTGTTGGCAACACTGTGTAGTGTTTTGTTTTTTCTAGTTGATAAATATATAACGGTCAACATTGTTGTATCAGTTTTGCTGTTAAAGTATAATAAAACATTTCGTTTATTAAAAGGCCTTTATTCATTAAACCTCAACAGGTTATGGGCCCAGACACATAGTTCTGCATAGAATCTGTGAAGGGGTAGAAATATCGGCGAAAATATTGGTGCCGGCCCGCGATAAAAGTGAGGTTATACGTGACCGCGCCAAGAAGGAGTAATACTCGTTCATTCTCTAAATTGAGCGAGGCAGGACAACGAAATGGAAGGAAATCAGTGTGTGATCAAACTGGAAGTACCTAGCAACTGGAACCTGTGGAACAAGGTTTGTTGCCATAACGATGCTCCAGTTCCTACCGAGCTGTATCTTGAGGGGCAGAAAATAAAACCTGAAGCAGCGGCTGAACATGCTGCTTGGGAGTCAAAAGATGCTAAGGCTCAGACACTACTAGTTACCAGAATGACGGAGAAAGTCATGTTGCATATAATTTCTTGCACAACATCTGCTGAAATGTGGCGTAAACTCCAAAGTGTTTTCGAGCAAAAGTCGGAAACAAGCATCCATATTACACAGCAGCGATTTTTCCAGTTTAAGTTTGAAAAAGGAACTGAGATGTCAGTATTTTTGTCAAAAATACAGGAGCTGCAAAATCAGCTTAAGCAAATGGGAGAGGAAATATCAAACAAGTTAGTTATTACAAAGGTACTAATGTCGTTGCCAGATGAGTACAAACACTTTGTGTCGGCGTGGGAGTCGGCGCCAGACGATAAACAAACCCTGGATAATCTGATAGCCAGGCTTCTGGTGGAAGAAGAAAGGGTGCAGGAGAAGGGTGAAGCGTCTCAACAAGCTTCATCTGCATTCTTTGTTAAAAATAGAAGAAACATAAAGTGTCACAAATGCAACAGACTGGGGCATTTCCAAAGCGAATGCAGAAGCAAAGTGAATAACAGTGAATTACAAGACAATAACAGTAACAGTAATAAGTGTTTTTATTGCGGAAAGTTCGGACATTATAAGGCACAGTGTCGCTTTAGGAAGTACAGGGGCAGTAAGGAAAGTAATGCATTTGTCGTGTCAAACGCAGAATATGAACATTATCAAGAGTCAAAATGGCTGGTTGACTCTGGGGCCAGTGAACATATGTGTAACAATCGCGCGTTATTTTCATCATTTCAAATTGTTTCACAGAAATCTGTGATTCTCGGCAATGGGCAAGCGATTAGTGTGTTAGGCTGTGGGCAGATGGCGGTAAAAGTGCACAATGGGAACGAATGGATCAACACAAACATAGACAACGTTCTTTACGTTCCCGAACTGAAAACGAACCTTTTCTCTATGAATTGTGCGACTGACAAAGGTTATGTCATAATGACAAGTGACAGCTCATGTAAATTTTATAAAAACAAAGAAGTTTTGGCGGTTGCAAACCGAATTGGGAGCTCGTATTATATGGATTTCCGATATGAAAATGATATTGCGAGCGTAGCTAGTACTACAAACGATGATTTAAATGTGTGGCACGAAAAATTGGCTCATCAAAACTTCGATTATGTGAAGAAAATACTTGCCACAAGGAAAATAAATGTGAAACAAACGTCTGCTCCAACCTGTGAAAGCTGCTTGAAGGGAAAAATTCATCGATTACCTTTTCATAACAGCGAAAATGGTACTTCTAAAGCATGTGAATTAATCCATGCGGACACGTGCGGTCCCATGGAGGAGGTATCTGTCGGCGGGTCGAGGTATTTCGTAGTGTTAAAGGACGACTTCTCAAATTATAGAAGTGTCTATTTCATTAAAAATAAGCATCAGGTGAAGAACTGCATAGAAGATTTCATTAATAAGGCGGAGATTTTAACTGGGAACAAAGTAAAATTGTTCAGAAGTGATAATGGGCTGGAATTTGTGAATAAAGAAGTGAGTGAAATGTTCTCAAAACGTGGCATAACACATCAAACTACAGTACCATATACTCCGGAACAAAACGGAAAGGCCGAAAGAGAGAACCGAACTTTGGTTGAAGCGGCAAGAACAATTTTACATGCAAAGAGTTTACCTAAGAAACTATGGGCAGAAGCGGTACATACTGCTGCATTTACTCTGAACAGAACGGGTAAGAGTAAAGTTGAAGGAAAAACACCATATGAGGTATGGACCAATAAAAGTTTCGATATTCAACAATTAAAAGTCTTCGGCACACCGGTGTATGTACACATTCCAAAAGAAAGACGAAGAAAATGGGATAGCAAAGGAGACAAGGGATTGATGGTCGGATATGGCGAAGATACCAAGGGTTACCGGATATACTTCCCACAGAAAAATACTGTAGAGACAAAGCGTGATATTGTTTTCTTAGAACAGAAACAAGAAGGAAGGGAAGAACCCCAAGTTACACTTGATTTGGAGAACGAGTTGAAACAAATAGTAGATAAAGTTGATGGAAACCAAGACTTACAAGAAACTCTGGTTAACATGAATGAAAGCTTAATAACTCAAAATGAATCTGGAAGTGAATATGAACCATGTACAAGTGAAGAAGAAAGCGTAATCACACCATTACAAAATGGAAATGAACGAAGCAAGCGTGTAAGGAAACAGACCGAATTTTATCAATGCAACAACATCTACAGCGAAGATGATAATCCAGTGACTTACAAGGAAGCAATGAAAAGAAAGGATGCTTGTAAATGGAGTGAAGCTATCAATAGAGAACTGGAGACACTGAAAGAGAACAACACTTGGGATTTATGTGAAGCACCAGCAAAAGAGAAAATAGTGAGTAGTAAATGGGTTTTTAAAGTAAAGACAATAAATAATGTTCAACAGTATAAAGCTAGATTAGTTGCCCGAGGGTTTGAACAGGATGATGTATTAGATCTGAATGACATCTATGCTCCAGTTGCAAAATTACCTACATTTAGACTTTTTGTTGCTATAGCAACCAAATTAAAATTGCCAATCTATCAAATGGACGTAACGGGAGCATTTTTGTATGGAGAAATAAATGAAAATGTATTTATTCGTTTGCCGGAAGGGGCTTATTCGGGTAATAATAATATTGCAAAATTAAACAAGTCTCTATATGGTCTGAAAAGTTCACCAAAATCCTGGAATAATAAATTTAATTCTATTATAACAGGAGAAGGCTTTGTTAGTTCAAAAAGTGATTCATGCTTGTACAAAAGGTGCAATGGTAAAGATAAAATGTTTGTTTTGCTATATGTTGATGACTTGTTAATATTTGGTACAAATGAGGAGAAAATTGTTCAGTTTAAAAGTGTCCTAAACAAAGAATTTAAGATGAAGGATCTAGGTTTAGTAACCAATTTTTTGGGTATAAATGTTAACCAAAATCTAGAAACGGGGATTACTGAATTAAGCCAAAGAAATTACCTAGAAAATGTACTTAAAAGGTTTAATATGGAAAACTGTAAACCTATGTCAACTCCTATTGACCCAAACTTTAATGTTAAAATACTTGAAAATTGTAATAAAAGTAATGATGAGAATATTGAAAAATATTGTAGAGAAGTTATAGGATGCCTTATGTATGCAGTGTCAAGTACTAGGCCTGATTTATGTTTTACTGTCTCAATGTTGAGCAGATTTCAAACATATTCAAATGATATGTTAGTAACTGCATTAAAAAGAGTCCTGCGGTATGTCAAGAATACACTAAATTATATGTTAGTTTTCAAGTGTGAAGATAATGTCCTAGAGGGATATTGTGATGCTGATTGGGGAGGTGATCTCAAAGACAGAAAGTCTACCACAGGCTATTTATTTAAGTTTTCCAATTGTTTGATTTCTTGGTGCTCGAAGAAACAAGTATCAGTCAGTCTGTCGTCAACTGAGGCTGAGTATGTTGCAGTGAGTATGGCAGGAAGCGAAGCCTGTTGGCTGATAAACTTGTTAAGTGATTTTGGTTACTCAAATGTATGTCCAGTAAGTATGTATTGTGACAACCAGTCAGCCATTTTTATTGCAGGCACAGACACTGTTAAGCGCCTCAAACATATTGATATACGATATCACTTCATAAAGGATTTGATTAAAGATAATAAGATCTGCCTTCATTATGTGAAAACTAGTGAACAACCAGCTGACATACTCACTAAGGCTTTAAGTCAAGAATTATTTGTAAGATGTTTAAATAAGTGTTGTATTCAAACTTAGAAATAAGATATAATTGTATCAGATAAGATATAAGATAGAACTGTATTACATTGAGAGGGGGTGTTAAAATATGGCAATGTAATAATTATTATTTGGTAACTTCAGTTTTAAGTTGTTGGCAACACTGTGTAGTGTTTTGTTTTTTCTAGTTGATAAATATATAACGGTCAACATTGTTGTATCAGTTTTGCTGTTAAAGTATAATAAAACATTTCGTTTATTAAAAGGCCTTTATTCATTAAACCTCAACAATTTCTCGATTAAGATGACAAATCCGCTTACAGGCGCTGAAACGAACAAAAAAGTAAGTGCAATGAATTATTATTCATATCGACAATAATGTTTCGTGAAAATGAGGACAATCACATCTTGAAATGTTGACGTCTATTTCACCAATATGCTGTCGATATGTACGTCAAAGTTGAAACTGAGAGATTGACATTTGTCAGATTGAACCAGAAAAAACTCCGTTCCGAAGAGTGTATTCATCTTCGAGATGTCATCAATGCTGACGGAAACGCACAGAATGTCGGCAGAATGACGATTCCCTCAGCAACGTACGTCGGAAGTCCGTGGCATATGCATGGATACGCTCAAGATGCCATGTCGTATGTTCGTCATTACGGAACACCAGATTTGTTCATCACGTTCACGTGCAATCTACAGTGGATAGAAATTCGACAAGAGCTATTCCCAAGCCAATCACCCATCGATCGCCATTACATAACCGTAAGAGGCTTCAAACAGAAATTGAAATCCCTGATGGATTTCATTGTCAAGCTTCAAGTGTTTGGTGAAACGCGCTGCTGGATGTATTCAGTGGAGTGGCAGAAACGCGGATTTCCACACGCACATATTTTTATTTGGTTGATTGAGAAGGTAAGACCGAATGAAATTGATGATGTGATATCAGCGGAAATTACCGATAAAGAAGAAGATCCAGGCTTGCATGAAGTTGTTACTAAGAACATGATTCATGACCCCTGTGGAACATTAAATAACAATTCTCAATGTATGGTTGACGGAAAATGTTCGAAGAGATATCCACGGGTGTTAGTAGCAGAAACAATTACGGGCAGTGATGGTTATCCACTGTATCGTCACCGATCGACTGCGGACAATGGAAGATCAACAATTATCAAAGTGAATCAACAAGACATTGAAGTTGATAATCGTTGGATTGTTCCGTATTCACCATTACTCTCGAAAACATTCAAAGCGCACATCAACGTCGAATCTTGCCATTCCGTGAAATCCATCAAATACATCTGCACGTATGTGACCAAAGGAAGTGACATGGCTGTAATTGGAGTTGATGCGGAGAATTCCAACGATGAAGTCACTCAATATCAAACGGGTCGATATGTTAGCAGTAACGAAGTGATTTAGCGCATTTTTTCATTCGCCATTCATGAAAGACATCCCACTGTTGTTCACTTGGCCGCACACCCGTTCACTGCGGAAAACGCATTACAACGAGCTGATCGACCGCCATCTACAACATTGACCAGTTTTTTTCGAAATGTGCCAGAATGATGACTTGGCCCGAACGCTACTATACTCCGAAATGCCAAGTATTCCATACTTGCAATCAATCGCCAACAAAATTTAAACAACGGAAACAAAGAAATCTAGTTCCAGGTTACCCACTTGTATTTTCCACCGATGCATTAGGTCGCATTTACACAGTCCATCCAAGTAACGACAAGTGTTTTTATTTGCGTTTGCTATTAGTCAACGTTCGTGGCCCAACATCATTCCAACATCCACTAACTGTTAATGGTGAATTGTGTGGCACATATAGAGAAGCATGTCAACGTTTGAGTTTGGTAGAGAGAGAATGAGACTCATTGGGATTACACTCTCAGAGATACTGTGATTTCGTCAAATGCTCATCAAATACGAACTTTCTTTTCGATAATTATCTCAACATGCTTCCCGTCGAATCCAATTGATTTGTGGACTAAATACAAAGATGACATGTCTGATGAAATTTTGCATCAAATGCGCACTAGAACATCAAATCCAGATTTGCAATTGAGTGACGAAATTCACAACGAGTCATTGATATTAATTGAAGACATATGCTTGATGATATCGAACAAGGTTTTACCTCAATTAGGTATGACAGCGCCCAATCGTCCGATGCACGACGTATTTAATCAAGAGTTAAAACGAGAAAAACAATATGATTGCGATGCATTGAAAGAATCAGTTCGAATGAACGTTCCGCTGTTGAACCGGCAACAAAAGTATGCGTACGACATCCTCAAGAAAGTTGTGAACGATGGAACTGGAGGAATTTTCTTGTTGGATGCACCCGGTGGAACTGGAAAAACTTTTTTGATCACATTGACTTTGGCAACGATTCGCTCGCAAAATGGAATTGCACTTTAACTTCCTTCATTTGGAATTGCAGCTACGTTATTGGAAGGTGGTCGAACTGCTCATTCAGCACTCAAGTTGCCGTTGAATATGCAAATCAATGAAACTCCAACGTGCAACCTTTCGAAAAACTGTGCGATGGCCAAAGTTTTGCAGCAATGCAAATTGATAGTTTGGGATGAATGTACGATGGCGCATAAAAAATCTTTGGAGGTATTAGACCGAACTATGCAAGATCTACGAAACAATCAAAATAGGTTTGGTGGTGCGATGATTCTATTTGGCAGGTGATTTTCGCCAAACATTGCCAGTGATTCCACGGTCAACGCCAGCCGATGAACTTAATGCATGTTTGAAGTCATCAGTTTTGTGGAAACACATCAAGACACTTAAATTAAGCATGAACATGCGTGTCGAGTTGCAGAACGACCAATCTGGAGAAATATTTTCAAAACAATTGCTGGACATTAGCAATGGCAAAAACTCAGTTGAAATTTTGACTGGCTGCATTACATTCCACGCAGATTTTTGTCAGTTCATCGACTCAAAGACCGAACTCATCACAAAGATATCCCCAAACATTGCTCAAAATTACAAAACTCATTATTGGTTGAGCGAACGTGCTATATTGGTTGCGAAAAACATTGATGTCAACGAATTCAATTTCAAGATTCAAAGTGAAATTGCTGGAGAATTGATGACGTACAAATCGGTATATTCCGTTACTAGCCAAGATGATGTAGTCAACTATCCAACTGAATTTTTAAACTCGCTGGAATTGCCCGGATTGCCGCCTCATAATCTCCAATTAAAAGTTGGATCGGTAATTATAATGTTGAAAAATATCAACCAACCACGTCTTTGTAATGGCACCCGGCTTGCGGTGAAAAAACTGATGAACAACGTCATAGATGCAAAAATTCTCAGAGGAAAGTATAAAGGAGAAAACGTTTTAATACCACGAATCCCAATGATTCCGACCGACATGCCATTTGACTTTAAACGGTTGCTGTTTCCCGTGCGGCTAGCATTCACAATGACTATAAACAAATCACAAGGGCAATCATTAAATGTTTGAGGCATTAACCTTGAAAATCCATGCTTCTCGCATGTTCAATTGTATGTCGCCTGTTCCGGGTCGGAAATCCATCAGCTTTGTTCGTTTACGCACCAGACAACAAAACAAAAAATGTCATTTATTATAAAGCATTGCAATGAAAGAAATAGTGATGTCACAGCAAACCACTCAAATTAAAGTATTCCTTTGTTTTGACTGTTTACTTGACATTCTGATTTAATTCAATTGTAACTTAAATTTATGAAAAAAAAAAAAAAAAAACAGCGTGGTTTCAAGTCGATATCATTCCAGGCCCATAACACATTTTGAGATAGAATGTAAAATAAAATGAAAATTTTCCATTGGACAGGACAACGTCTGTCGGGTCAGCTAGTAATTAAATAAAACCGATCTCAATTGATATTAACGAATATATTGAACACATCTGAACTTCGTAAGATAGTTTGTACGAATCATTTCAAACAACAGAGATATTTTACCAAATATAATACACAACGAGCTTCACTCCAAAGAAGTTATATCTACAATATACATCCCGTTAGTCAAACATTATTATAGGCTGTTAACGCTAAAGTAAGGAGTTTTGAGGACCTAGTTACTTTATTCTTTCAGACATTTCTTATTCTTTAACGTTCTTTTTAAATAAATATTTTCATGTAAGTAATAAACACAATGTGTATATTCCATCGTACTCGGAAGTTAACGTTTAACGGTAAAATAAAATATATTTCATGACTATTTTCCAAATGAAAGGGCTTTCAAAAGTGCTCACTTTACCGTGAATAGCCTAAACATAACATTATCGCTGAACAAAAATAATATAAAAAAAATGGCTTCAAACTATTTAATATATTCAGCGATTGTATAATTGCATAAAAAATATTTCTGAGCATAATTTTTTCTTGCTTGCAAATGTCAACAGAGTAAAATAATTTCTACGAAAATTAAGAAATGTCATACAGCTATTTAACATATTAAGACGATATATCATTACTTAATATCTATGAACATAGTTTTTAACTTGTTTATATTTAGGAACAGAGTGAAAGCAACAAAAATTTTGAATTATTAAGTAATGCATGTTTTAGTTTCCCTCATTGTTACATATTATAAAGCATGTCGCCTACTGCGAGTGACGTCACATAGAGGCTATAAGGCTATGTAGTGTAGGTGGTGACGGCGAAACGAACATGCAATTATGTTCTTTTTCAAGTTATATAAATACGATAGGAAGAAGCTAGTGCTTATCTATTTTAGTTTATTTCCCAGGTGGCCAGTTGTACCTGCATTCGTCTGCAGTCCAGGGGAGAGGTTAGCGCAACTGAATAGTCGAGAAAATTGACCGTTTGCGTTGAGTAGTTTAAATAGGGAGAATAACTGTCATCCCCTATACACCCCTCTCTAGTAAGGATTAAAATAACACAATGGAGAGTGTTTTGGCACCTCAAGCAGGATGTAGAAGTTTTCCGCCGTTTTGGATGACATCACAGGCGCGGCCAGCGGCCTTGTTCATTCCCCCCTCGCTGCTCTCAGCAGACGGCAGGCCATTCCAGCTACCCGTAACCCTAAAAACTATTTTAATAAAAAAATCATTTTATAAAAAATTAATTTAATAAACATTTCTTAAAAACATCGACGTCTAATAAGTATATGCATCTCCCGGAGAAAAATATCAATCCGCATAGAAACTTCCACTTGCTCGATTACCATTTTTTACGACCCCTGCTAGAGTATTAATCTCCAGTTTGTATATTTATTTACGAATTTAAGGATGTAATTTTCCGTACACAGGAAGAATAATAAAAAAATCAAAAAAATCGAGGAACATATAACATTAACCTCACACTACCCCACCACCCTTACCAACTCCCACCCCACCCAATAATATAAATCGCAAAAAAACTGAAAAAATAATTCTAAAAATCGAGTAACGTATGTTACCCCACCCTACACCCCACAACCCTAACCAACAGCCCCCCTCCAACTCTGTGCCATTGGCCATATGTAAAATATTATCCCTTCACCCATACCAATCAATCATATCTGACCAGTAGCCACAAAATTACACCTTAACACATATATTTTCCAGTATTAGGCACTGGAATGTGTTTGTAACTCATGTTTCAACCACCAGAAAATTTATTGTAGGCAAGAGTGCTATCAACCTGTGCCGAATGGCGATGAGGTCCATACCTACAAAGTACGTATATCGGCATATTAAATTTCTGTTTTATTTTCTACATAAGTATTATCTAATTTTTAAATATTTTTTAAATATAAAAGCAGGTAGTCTTTATCGTCAGTGTGTTAGATGAATGGCTACATATATTCCCATGTCCAGCTGTGCGAATTAAACCTACATGAGTATGAGCCCAATATATAAATAGGTTATATCGCATAAGAAGTATATGCATTTTCATTTTTGATATTTCTTTAATGAATAAAATGATAGTCTAGTGAGTTAGGGGGAAAAATAACACTTAAACAGGTTTACACACACAAAATTTATTTTACAGATAAATACATAAATGCTACAACACAAAAAAATATTAAGTGTCTGTCCATGTTTTTTTTTATTGTTCTTCGGAACACCGTTGGAGTGACTTCTTGTCTAGTCGTAACTCATCCATTCATGGTCCAAGGAAGAGGGACACCATTTGCAGAGCATCTGGGCATTACTCCATATGCGTGTCCAGTCAGGTTCTGACCTGTCGGAGACGTGCCACTGCTGATCGTAAAGTTTTGACAGCCTTCACAGCGAAGGACACTTGTACTCGAACTGCACATTGATGATTTCAAATTCGTTTTTGCACAAGTCGCTCAGACATGTTTTATGCTCAGGCCCCACCATGTAAATTGGTCCTTGTGAATACCGCATCAGCAAGTCGCGAGCACGTTTCCCACTTAATGGTATGGAATCTTGCCTTCGTCCCACTCCAGTCTGTGGTGGTTTTTGGTAGGCCAGTCTTTCGTCTTCTTGCTTTTCTCGTCCAACAGTTTCCACGAATAAGGGAGTCGGAAGGAGTGTGCGTGCATCTTGCCATCGTCGTCATAGGACGACGATGCATGAGCATGTAGCCACTCTGGTTCTGGAAGCCTTGCAGATTACAGTACATCCTGTTGCTGTCTATGCTTGAAGCCAACTACACAGATAACGTTTATGGCCTATTGTATTTATACACTCTGCGGTATCCACGAAAGTTTATTGATGACTTTGTCTCGACAATTGTATGATGCGAGTCGGTTGTGAAGTTTAAGGCAGAAAGCGTACTTGCATGGGAATATTTCTATGTGTAGTGAATTCGATCCTGCAGTCAATCACATTCGAACTGAAATGATCGTCCTTTTTTATTTACACCGAACACCATGAGAGGCGCACAACTCTTGAAGGTAACTGGGCACAGTATCGGAGATTGGGGGTGCCCATAATATGCATTTTAGAATTGAGCATACATTTGATATGCCAGCAGGTACTGGCCATTTTCAAAGTTCATGTTCATGACCACATACAGATAGCTTTCACTATTCAAATATATTTTCACATTTTCTATTTGACATGTATCGAACGTCTCACTCTCACATTGTGCTTTCTTCCAGTCTGTAGCCCAACGATTATGTACCTCGGTTTCTCAGTCGCAAAGCGGGAAATCTGGGATAGGTCTTGAGACACGACCTGAAAGCCACATCGATGTTTTTGCCATCTTCCACATTCTTTATCATCTTGATGCGTTCGGTAGTACTCAGCTGAATGTGAGGCAGCATCCATTCGATAGACTGTAGTTTCATTTCCACTATCTCCTGGTTTTCCCCCATACACACAATGGCATATGTGTCCTTATTGGCTAGGAGGAGTACCGATTCCTGCTTCGAATTGATGATAATTCGTTTGTAGTCTTCGGCGAATCCCAGTAACATCGCTAGAGGAATACAGACATCAAATTTCCCTCCTGGGTATATAGGAACACTGTAGTCATCTTCTACCACCCAGCCTACCAATTTGGCCACAGACAGCTTGTTCGGCATGAGCGAGAGGTAGTTTTTCATTGCTGTCATTATGCCAAAATCTCTTATCTGGTCCACCTTGACACCATTGAGCAAATCATAATGCGGATGAAGTAGATAATACCATTGCTCGTTATTTTTGTAGATGCCAGGATGCATTAATCTTCTTTCGTCAGTGTCTCCCTGAATCGCAGGAATTACTCAGATGAAAGAGTGTAGAGATCTTGGTGTAGGACTGTTATCAGAACTTTCGATGGTAATGTGTATGGTCGGATCAGGAATGGCTTGTTTGTGTAAAGTTCCACTTTCGTTATGCTGTCTTCGAAAACGACCGGCTCATCGATATTTTTGTAATATTCCATGGCGATCGATCTCGAAGCCAATACTACAAGGAAAATCTCGTTGGCATGTGTTAACACCTTCATGACCTGCGGTGTACTGATTGCCAGTTGGATGTTCTGCCTTTTTTTATTGCTTCTGGTCACTGCAAATCTTATTCTCATCTTCTCAAATGCAAGCATGGTGTGATATTTCGTTTCGAAAGTTCACTAACTCTCCGCGCTGGTCGACGATCGTTACTGCCACCTTGTGTCCTCTCTTCATAACGACTGGAATGTAAATTATGCTTGTGGGTCCCAGCCAATTTAAAACTTGGAGTGACCATCTGCGAAAAATCATGCAGCGTATTGCTTGGCTTACCATTGATATATGTACCGCTTACCAAATTGCAGTTTATTCGTATCACATTAACAGGCAAGTTTTTTACAGGTCGTGAGGATTCGTGGATTTTGGCAGCTTCGTAAATGCGTGGCTCGAACACTAGCATCATTCTGATGGAATCTGTTTCCATAATTCGATATCATCGCTGCATCTGATGATACTCTTCCAATTATTGGAATTTCCACATAATTCGAATTGTATGTCGGGAGACAACAAATCTTCTATGTACGTTGCAATGTCGTCTAGTTCATAAGAGCCAATAGGCAATGTTATGTCTCGGGAGACATTGCCACTTTTCACGAGATACTTCTTGCAGTTTTTTTCATCGATGTTCGGTATCGCATTGTAGGTTTGAAAATCGATGAAACCTATGCACCATTCTCACTCCAGTTTGAGTGGAGGAAAGTGTACATCACACAGCTCGGAGATACGACCCAACAAGGTAAGCATTATCGATATGACTGATGGTTTCCGGTCCATGTATAGGATTTTATTTATTTACTTGTACAAACGAACAAGAAAGAGAAGACACAAGTGACTGCAGTTTTATGTGTTTGGTACCTGCTCCATCTTGTAGCTGTAAGTAAGTTTGCAATTTTTCATGTACAGTCACAAATCAGATTGTGGACACAAATTACCAAAACTGCTATAGTAGTCTCCACGTTTGCCATATTTGACACAAGTTACCTTGTGTGTAATGGGCCCGACTGTCATATCCAGGTTGATTATGGCACATTCGTCACATTTGAGTTTAGCGGGCAAAGCATCGCCCCTGAACACACCGCGAAAATGAGTTATGTTTAATTTGTGTGCAAACAGTTGCAAATCCACATTTGTGAGCGACCATTCGCTAGAGATTTCAGTATCGCCTATTTCTGTTGTGTGTCTTTTGCACACCTCCTCACACTGGATATGGCCTTAGGTAGAGACCTTGGTCATTTTTTTACCCATGGCGATAGCTTCAATTTTTGCATTGTGTCTTCGGGCCTCCATCAACTGCTTCCATTCATTCGATGATGTGTTGACTGCTCGGTCGATACTGCTCGTGGCTCCGATTAGGCCTCTGAGGGCCCCAAGTGCAGGCAGAAGTATTGGGAAAAATCAGCAAGTAGATGTTTTGTTGGTCTTGCATGCTTTCCCCCCCCCCCC
>NQII01001575.1:94155-111292 GCA_002778355.1 Clitarchus hookeri
TTTTCGCTACTTTTCGTTTCACTTGTGCCTTCCGCTTGCTCTTTGAACCCATGCCCATCTTCACTTCGGCCTTCATGATGCTGAAAATGCCCCACACTGCTATTTTATCCCCGAGTCTGGTATATGACGACTTTCTTATCTCGTCGACATTCTGTGCGAGTATCTTGTCTGCCTGGTACCGAGCTTGTATATCCTTGTTCAGGGAGTAAGCGATGTGGTATTGCATGCTTGCATGCTTCCTCTAGTGCATTAATGCCCGTGTCGATGCATGTCAGCCTTTTAGCTATCTTCGTTCCTGGCCTGCTGAACTTGTATTCAGGAATGTGAAGCTTGAATGGCAGATTGTTGATCAGTGTATCAACGATCCCGCTTCCAGCTATGGTCTTACCTCGTCAACACATCGTGGTTAACAGCCCTAAAATCTTATAAATTTTCTCCTTTTATACATTTTTGTTTCAGTATCATTGTATACTTGAAAAAGTACGGACGTAAAGTCCTAATGAAGCATATACTTTGTCGCTTCTGCGGTAAAGTATTTACAGCTTTGCACAGTGTGCATCGAAATGAAGCAAAAATACATGCAGGATGAAACCTTCAAGTATAGCATTTTAATGCAAGCTTTGCCAGAGGTAGTTAAATTGGAGTGATATTATGAAGATACATTATAAAACTAGAAGCACTGGTGTCTGCAACTCCAATGAGCACCACAGTTTGCAACACACTTAGCACTGCACTCACCGCACTTGGTACCACACTTAGCATCGCACTTAGCACAGCACTTTTCACCGCATGCACTGCACTTAGCATCACAATCAGCACTGTATGTACCACAGTTAGCACTGCAAGGTAGTAGTGGTAACATACATATTATCAAGCAAGATGTTACTCTACCCATACACATTGCTACTGAAGATGAAGCTATCCCCCTCAAATCACGACATGGATGCCTATTTCTGCATACAATGAGATGCATCATCACAGTACCATCAAATTTAGGAAAAAACATGTGTCCTACTGAGCCTGCTGGAAGAAGAGAATGGTCTTTGGTTCGAGAACATGTACCTGTACTCCAATTCGCTCCACCAACCCAAATACCAGCATCTGCTGCGTGTACTGCAGGTCGTGGATGATGAGAAATATTTCCCTTGCAGCAATAAAACACAGTCATGCCACCGAGTGAATAATTGCCAAACTCAGTGTTTATTTTCGACGATGTGGCATATGAGAAACAGACTTGCATCCAGTAGTACTTTAGCATGGGACGGCATGTGAACATACTCTGCATTTACCTCGGCCAGGCTTATTCGCGCATACTAATACAACTGCTTCACTGTAATGCTAATGTGTTGGTGCTGTTTCGCATGGAAGATGTGAATTTGCGACGTGTGTATGACAACCATGTCCATAAGGATATTAAATTATCGGATTTCAAGAGCCTGTGTTCTTTGTGCTGGAAAGACAAATATGCATTTTTGGTGATCGTAAAAGACTGGCCTTTATATAATGGCAGTTACCGACATGGATTCGATCAGTTCATCGTCGACTGCCGAGGATGGGTTACAGCATGTCGAAATTTGGGTAGAGTAGCCTCAAGCTGCAGCTTGACAAATACGAAGATGGAGGTTGTCTCGTACCATGAAACGATGGAACTTGCGATGCTGGTGGAAGAATAATTCGAAATGTTGGCAAGCCGAACAACTCCAAGATGCTGCTACTAGATATTTCATCCTCGAAAATTGTTGATGGCTTCATCTCGGAGATATGCAATGTGTTGACTGATCAGAGCAAATTGTTTCACACTTACTTGTCTAAGCTTGGGACGAAGATTGATTGTTTGAAAACCGAGATACTTCACTATTTGATGGCAATGGACGAGCATGTAACGAGTGTTTAAAGTCAAATTACTAACAAACTGAATGTGGCATCGGCACAAAATGATGAGAATTTAAAAGTGCTGAAATATTCCATAGAGCATAAATTTTCTTCCTCGATTTCCCACCTTGCCACGAAAATGGATATTCAAACCCATAGCAAGGACATATTGGATATCTGTGGAGACTCACGACTTATCCTATAAAATAGAGCAACAGTAACAATTTTATTCAGTAAGATGTCGGACATTGCTAGCGAACTGCATCGAGTGATACAGTCGGTTCGCTCGAAGTATTTGCTCGCTCAGAGAGCTAATATTTCGCCCGACCTTATAATGAAGAAATTTTTAAGCCCATTACTCAATGCCTCGATGTACTCAGGGAGAGCGATGGAGCACCAGTAGTCGTGAAGACCGAAGTCGACGATACTGCTGAGCCTATGGAGAAAAGGAAACATGATGACACACAAATGGATCAGGACGATCGATCAAATGTGTATTTGGCACACAATAAAAAGGTAAAGAAGAAAGTCCTGAAATCAAATGCTCTGGCTCAATGGTACCTATTATCGTACATATCTCACAATAGTGAAACGATGTACAGTGTATACTCGCAAAATGATAAATGGTTCCTCAGAGCTCAAGAAATAGAGTTTCTACCAGGTAAGATAATCCAAGTAGGCGATTACAAGACTCGTGGAATCCCCAGGCTTTACGAACTTCTATTTCGCAAGGAGCCCAGGGAGTTAACAGAATCCGACCTGCTGGAATACAAGACGTAGCTCGAACTCCGCACGCTCTTTACCAAGATAACAACCCGAGACCGGTGCTTATAGAGACGAAGATCACGAAAAAATAGACATTCTCGTAGACCTCTTCAGTGGTCTAGCACTGAAATGTAGGACAGTCTGAAGAAGACAGACAGTTACAAGAAAATCGACTACGTGTTTTGGTACGACCAGAACGAACTGGTGGATAGAATATGACTACTGGTCGCTTCTAAAAGGATATTATTCGCACACCAATGAGATCAGATCCATCATCGAAGAACTGAAGGAGGGAGGCTACATATGATGATTCGGTTGGGAATCTCCCACGAACTGCATGTGGTCGCCAAGTGCAATTACCATCATCGCAAGGTTGTGATATGTGGGGTAAACGACCTATTTCAAGCCGATCTCATCGAGATGATGCCATTTTTTTTAGTCAACAAGGGCAACAAATATATGATGACCATCATAGATGCGTATAGCATATTCGCCTGGGCCAGGCCTTTCAAGTCGAAGAATGCACGTGATGTCAGCAAGGTCATGGTTGACATATTGCACGAAGGACACATCCCGACTAATCTGCAAACCGACCAGAGCAAGGAGTTCTACAATGCTAAGTTCAAGGTCCTGATGTAGAATCATAACATAACTCAATATTCCATGTATAGCAATCTCAAATCATCTATCGTCGAGAGGTTCTACAAGACTTAGAAGGGCAAGACGTGGAAGTATTTCGATGCGATTGGAAACTACAAGTAGCTTGGACTACTGCTGTAACTCGTCCGCGAGTGTAATTCTACCATTTATGCTACCACTACCATGAAGCCCGAAGATGTCAAGGACGACTACCTGGCTCGGAACATGTATGCTGTTCTGAAGAGGAAGGACCCACGGAAGCCTAAAGCCAAAATCGGTGACCTGGTGCGCATCTCCCAACAGAAATGCATCTTCTAGAAAGGGTTCACAGCGAATTGGAGCCCCGAACTGTTTCGTGTGCGACGCATACACAACTACACTCCGAGGACTTACTATCATAAAGATCTGAACAACATACCCATCGATGGCGTTTTCTTCACCGAGTAGATCTAGCCTACGAAGTTTCCAGACATGTATTTAATCGAGAAGGTGCTGAAACAATGTAACTAAAGGGTGTACGTTAAGTGGTGGAATTTCCCTGCCCGCTTCATTTCCTGGGTCGCTGAAGCGGAAATCGATACTGAACTCCCCGTGGAAGAGGTCGATGTATATGTTTTATTTTTAAAAAGATTTACTTAAAAAATTAAAAATATTATCAGTAAATAAAATGTGCACGTGGTACAGCGACTTCCACCACGTCTAGCCCCGGGGAAAAATTGCGATTATTGCATTATTATTCCAATGGTGCACTCAGTTTCCTTCAAAATAATTTTTACGGTATCCTACTCAGTAATATGCAGCTCCTCTTAACACAAGTATCATATTAATGTCCTTTCTCCCATTCTCAATTATTATCAAATGAAGAAACCTTTTCTTACCATCATACTGTATTCCTGAAACATATTTTTGAGAGCAATGCATTCCCTACAATTATTTTGTGGTATTCTGCACACAAACTATTAAATACTTTGTTCTGCAGTAATGCAAACAGTTTGTGTACAGTCATGTGGTAGAAATTTATTTACTAACACTTCTGTTACCTACGAAACTTAACTTGTTTTATTTAAAATTACTACATTTATTTTTATTAACTAATTACTTACGGGATAGGACAGCAGAAATAAAAAAATGATAGTATTTAATTTTAAACACAATTACTCTTCCTGTTAGAGTAGTTTTTTATTGCGAAACTATTGAAAGATAATTAAGTTTCTCAGCGATACCTTGCATTGTTGGTTAACATTGGGATTGCATTTGTGAGTGGGTTTGATAGTAACCTGTAGAATGTAAAATAACACATTTTATAATTTTTTTGGGTCTGATAAAAGCAAATGCATCACAGATACTAGGCTACGTGATACATTAGTGTCTGCTCGCAAATACACAATCTGGCTAAGAGAGAGGAGAAATGGTCATAGTATTAAAAACTAATGTAATCATAGAATTTTTTTTTTTTGGTAGCTAGCTACCCAAATGCAATAAAACAGCCAGTGAATATTGCATGTCTATCTTTAAACAAAGTTTAGTGCACGCATGCCTACACTATCGAACCCACATAACTGTGTGTACAGAGCTGCGAGTTTTGAAACCTGTGTGTACATGTGTGTGAGCATTCGTGTGCATGTGTTATATTCTTTCGTTTTCTGTATAAGCTAAATTGAATTTGTTTTGTAGAGAGACACACCTGTACGAACCGTTATTTTGCCTGTAAAAATGTCATTTGCACCAGCACGCTCAGACGATGCGGCGGCCGCAAATCCTTGGGCTGGGCACGTCTGCGGCTGACAATGTAGATTTTGCCCCATCTCACTTCTGCTGGAACATCCGCCTCCCTGCCCCCTAGCCTCCTGGGACCAGCCAGATATCAGTGCCGTGCCAGTAGTGAGTGACTGCGCGACTGTTCATACGAACTATGCGAGTCCATAACGCTAAGGCATGTCTACAACTGGCAAGGCATTATAGTATGGAATTCAATACCTGCAGTTGAGTGGTAGCTAGCGTCTGTATGTAATGTAGCATTACACTTTCTTATAGTATTATTTTTTGTGCGAGCCAATCGGAATGCCTTTAAAATTATTGTTGCCACCTACAAAGTATTTTTTTCTTCTGTTTTGTGCCATCTACTTTCCTGTCTATGAGATAGAAGTTTTCAAAACAGCGGTGAAATGGATTTCTCTATAAGCAGCCGAAAAATACAAACGAAGCACGTTCAGCATGTTGAGATACGTGAACACATCCACTTCATTTTAACAATGCTACTCGGAAAAAAATTTAGATTATGCCAATTGCAAACAGCATATTTTTTCTTGAGTTGTGTTTTATGTCAGTTACACTGTGATATTGTATGCAATGTTTGGTAGTAGAATACCCTTAAGAACGCGTAACAGTAGGCTAAATCACACATGCAGTTCGATTATGACATTTTTAAAAACATTTATCTTATATTATCGTCGGCGAATTTAGTTTACCAAGAAAAGTAAATTCCTACCACTCATTAGTAAGTGACTTCTGTTTCCTTTGGCACACACGTGCATGTGAATAAACCAAATTGCATTAGTTTTTTTTAAATCCGCGATGTTTTAGTATGCAAGTGATGCACGACATCCGAGGCTGCACAGCAGCTTCTATCATTAGATGCAGTCAGCACTGTGTCCCCTGTCAACACCCATCCTTCCCCTAGCCGTAGTCAGCATACTGCTCATATGACCCCACCTGCCTTCATGATAAAACCACGTACAGCCTCCGTGGCCGGCTGGCACATATGCTTCTAACGATGCAAAAATATGACAAGCCGCGGACGCTTCACCGTATATACTGTTCGGCCCGCATCAATGATTTGGCTGGATCAAGATCAGTATTGAGCAGAGCTATGATGAGTTAACATTGTATTTCGAACTGGACCATTTCCCCTCCCACATCATCCTCCCCACTCCCCCCACCAAATCCCATCCGCCACCACCCCCTCCTCCCTAAAGCGGCGGCGAAGACCTGCGGCCCTGAACCTTAAATATGGTCGGTTATAACCGGATTCTTCCATGTTTATTCGCATGGAATGCAAATTCTTGCACATGCACTTGGCTCGGAAGTCGACCCCTTCCTTTTCCCGCAATGGGGTACAGTTGTAGTCCTGTTATGACAAGCACCTTGCGAACCTGCTAGGCAGTTTTATTATTTTTTAATTCAGTTTCATAAAATGCAGAGCTGAATAACACCTTTTTTTTACATTAAACATTTTTTTTCTAAAACCAAAAAAGTATAAATATTAGTATTTTTTTATAATGTCATATCTGGAATGCACTGTCCCATTATACTAAAAACATTTAATACATATATTTTTTCACTGACAAAACTATTAACAGTTATAAGTGTGATCGGGATACTTAGAAATCCGAGGTAGTGAGCCGAAATTATTTTATTTTTACAAATTTTTTATTAAATTTTTTCTTTTTATTAAAATTTTTTTATTTTAGATACAGGTATTAGCGAGAAAGGTATGGGGAGGGGGGGGGGAGAGAAAACATCCCCGATGCACTGGGCACCGAAGTTGTGGGCCGATATATTTAAGAAATGTTTATTAAATTATTTTTTAACGAAATAATTTTAAATCAAAATAGTTTCTAAGGGTAGGAGCAGCGAGGGAGGAGATGAACAAGGCCGCCGGACGCACCTGTGAAGTTATCCAAGATGGCGGGAAATTTCTACCTCCTGCTGCAAGATGCCATGTTCCAGAACCGGCATAAGCACCCAGTTTGATTACTGTCGCTCGTTGCTTCGTGTCCTATTGGCTGCTGGGTTCTCATACTATAGTTTCTAGTTATTTTTGTTAATTACTTGGGATTTGTTTGGTTTTCGATTTCTTTGTTTTGTTATTTGGCTTATTTTCGGCAATGGATACATATACTCCATTAAAATGCTCATTAAATTCCTACACCACCATTACCAGTAAAGTTAAAAAAATATATTTTTTTAGTTTAATCTGGCACATGTAGGCCTAAATGTAAACAATGTTAATTTTAGTAAAGCAATGCATTCATGTTAATCAAACACATATTTGTAGTTCCTTTTTTTTACTGTAATTATTTGCGTGAAACAACAAATTTAATAGCTATTTTAATAAATACACACGAATAGTGTAAAATTAAGTCGACGTGTGTCTAAATAGAGTTATAATTTTTTTTTACAGTAGGTACATGCAACTGCTCATGCCTTCTGCTTCATTCAGTCATCTTGCAGTATGACCCCTCCATTGTTTAGGCCCATACACGCTTGTTTCCTTAATTTAACATTGTATCATAAACAAAGTTCTTAATTCCATTCACGCAAGTAAATGTTTATTATTGTAGGATTAAACAAGTCAAAAGAGAACTATTTCTGTAAATAATTCCAACCAGCATAGTTTGTATTTTATTTATAAAATTCACATTAAAATATAATAAAATGCCTGATGCTAAAATTAAAAAAGAAAATCTTTCAAAAACCTAACTAAAAGGCAATATTTTATTTCTTCACAAATGCCGCACTACTGATTCCTCGCTATTTTTGTAAACTCTTTTTAAAATGTCACACAAGTAGTTAGATATTGTATGTTCGAATACAGCATCATGGCGGGGACACCAGGACACCGAAGCTTGGTAAGAAAATAACAAACCTCATGCGTTCGCATTCCGCTTCGGGGGTGGCCATCTTGGCAGCCAGTGTCATTCGGAGGCGGCCATCTTGGCAACCAGCTTCATTCGGAGGCGGCCATCTTGGCAACCAGTGCCAAAATGTGCAAAAATCTGCAAAAAATTGCAAAAATTAATTTCAAAAAATTAATATTAAAAAAATTATTTTTTTACAAAATTAATTTTCAAAAATTTATTTTTCAAAATTGTAGTTTTGAAAAGTGTGATTTAATATTTCAAAATATTGATTAAATATTTCAAAATATTGATTTAACTTTTCAAAAGTTCAAAAAAAAATATTTTCCCTCGCGTGTTCTCTGGTGGCCATGTTAGTTCATGGAGGCTCCCTAAGCTGATGCCAAGGGGTCAGCCATATTGGTTGCAATTCCCGAAGACGACGCTCCCAACGGTTCAAGGGGGCCACAGTGAAGCAATTGGTAGAGCGCAACTCCACGATCTTGCATTCACACACCGAGGACGACGAATCCCAACAGAGACGTGGCCAGGACATGTTCTGGCATTCAAGGGGGGCTGCAGTGAAGCAATGGCTAGAGCGCAACTTCACGCTCTTGTATTCAAGCACCGGCGGCTCCCAACAGAGCTTCGGGGACATCACGCTCACGCATTCCGAAGGAAAGGTGACTCCCGAAGACGACGCACCCAGCGGTTATGCTCTGGCATTCAAGGGGGGTCGCAGTGATGCAATGGATAGAGCGCAACTTCTCGCTCTTGCATTCACGCACCTATGGCCATGTTAGTTCATGGAGAATCCCTAAGCCGACGCCAAGGGGTCAGCCATGTTGGTTGTGACTCCCGAAGAAGACGCACCCAACGGTTCTGCTCAGGCATTCAAGGGAGGCCGCAGTGAAGCGAGGGTTAGAGCGCAACTACACGCTCTTGCATTCACTCACCGACGACAACGAATCCCAACAGAGAAGCAGCCAGGACATAGCTTCGGAGTCGTTACGTCATGCTCAGGCATTCAAGGGGGGCCGCAGTGAAGCAATGGGTAGAGCGCAACTTTACGCTCTCGCATTCAGCACCGACGACGCCAAATACCAACAGAGATGCAGCCAGGACATCAGTACATAGCTTCGGAGTCGTTACGTCATGCTCTAGCATTCAAGGGGGGCCGCAGTGAAGCAATGAGTAGAGCACAACTTCACGCTCTTGCATTCATGCACCTATGCAAGGGGTCAGCCATGTTGGTTGTGACTCCCGAAGACGACGCACCCAACGGTTATGCTCTAGAATTCAAGGGGAGCCGCAGTGATGCAATGGGTAGAGTGCAACTTCACCCTCTTGCATTCACGCACCGATGACGGCGAATCCCAACAGAGACACAGCCAGGACATCAGGACATAGCTTCGGAGTTGTTACATCATGCTCTAGCATTCAAGGGGGGCCGCAGTGAAGCAATGGGTAGAGCGCAACTTCACACTCTTGCATTCACGCACTGACTATGGCAACTCCCAACAGAGACACAGCCAAAACATAGCTTCGGGACGTCACACACTCATGCATTCCATTGGAAGGGTGCCGCAGTGATGCAAGGGGTGGAGCGCAACTTCACGCTCTCTCATTCACCACCGACGATGGAGGCCCCCAACAGAGACGCCAGCCAGGACATAGCTGCGGGAGCTACGGGACACCATGCTCTCACATTTCATAGCAAGGGTGCCGCGGTGTTGCGATGGGTAGTGCACAACTTCATGGTCTCGCATTCACAGGTGAAGGGGCATCATGTCCCAAGAGAGACGCCTGCCTAGGGCTACTAGACTTCAAGCTCTTGCATTCCATAGCAATGGGGGCGGCGCTACGCCGGTGAAAAAAAACGGAGGCGTTATAAGCCAAATAAAATAAAAATTTGTTCATTTTGGAATGCAATTAAATAAAATCACAGAATTTATATTTTGTTTTTTAATACTTCCTCTTGGGACACGACTCAGCTGTCGTGGCAGTCGCTCTTTCCATTGAATCACCTCGGCACCTCTTGGGATGTGAGACGTCCGGTGTGTACATGTGTCCCCCCTCCTACTGGCTCCGAGTGCCTCGGCATGTGTCTCTTCACATTTACACGTATTTTCTCGATGCAACCTTCCACTTGTGTCTTGGAAGTGGGCGCGCGCGTACGTGTATGTAAGTATGCTGCATGACTTCTTTTTTTTGCGTACTGACTGATCGTACAGCCTGGCTGCAGCATATATATGTCATGGAGGCGTGGCGACCGTCTCTCTCTCAGGGTCACACCATATGAGCTTAACGCGATAGAAATTACGATCACCTAGAATTCAAAGGCGTAAAATATAAATTTTTTAGCTATTTCTTCCTCACTTCACATCTGTAAAAAATTTAAAAGCTAAAGAATAAATTTCTTCCAGCAATAATATTTTCGCTTTCCCGTGAAAATTATAGCTTTATAAATGTTTTGCAGTGCATTTATTCATGTACAGGGAACACACAGTTTTTTTATTTCGACTGCTTTGGCCTTATCATTACGGTACCAAACCACATATATGACCATTCGTTCTCTGCTTTTAAATTTCTCTGTAATTACAATTTTGGCAGGAGAACTGAATTATTTAAATTAATCATTTTATTTGATGATACGAGAATTAAGATGAGTTTAACACAACGGTCCATATTATATTTTTGCGATGAAGGCGCGCAACTGATGTTGCTAGAAGGAAAGTCAGTTTTAAGTTGTCACGGGTCTCTTAATATTTTTAATCGGAAAATAAAATGTTGGCACTATACGAATTTTATTTTACTGTGAATTAGTAATCAATTTTTTCTGGATAATTCTGAGTTATATTCACAAATAATGTCCCGAGTATTGGATGAATGTTTCATTTAACAACATTCGTATTCCAAATCTCAGGCTCTCATAGTTAACTGTAGTTTTTTAATCCCCACTCAATAAAAATTCATTTTATGAAAATTTGGGATAACACAATAAGTGTGAATAATGTCCTGCATGTACTCATCTTCGCATTTTCGACGATATAGAGTCCTATACAAATATACAAATACCTGCAATTCTGTACTGAACAAACATTTCTAGTTTTGTAGCATACTGAAATATAAATTATGTGACTTTATTTAATTGCATTCCAAAATTAACAAATTTTTATTTTATTTGGCTTATAATGCCTCCGTTTTTTCCAGCGGCGTAGCACCACCCCCATTGCTATGGAATGCAAGACCGTGAAGTCTAGTAGCCCGAGGCAGGCGTCTCTCTCGGGACATGTCTTCCCCTCTCCTGTGAATGCGAGAGCATGAAGTTGTGCTCTACCCATCGCAACACTGTGGCACCCTTGCTATGAAATGTGAGAGCATGGTGTCACTTAGCTCCCGCAGCTATGTCCTGGCTGGCGTCTCTGTTGGGGGCCTCCATCGTCGGTGGTGAATGAGAGAGCATGAAGTTGCGCTCTACCCCTTGCATCACTGCGGCACCCTTCCAATGGAATGCATGAGTGTGTGACGTCCCGAAGCTATGTTTTGGCTGTGTCTCTGTTGGGAGTTGCCATAGTCAGTGCGTGAATGCAAGAGTGTGAAGTTGCGCTCTACCCATTGCTTCACCGAGGCCCCTTGAATGCCAGAGCTTGACCTAACGTCTCCGAAGCTATGTCCTGATGTCCTGGCTGCGACTCTGTTGGGAGTTGCCATAGTCGGTGCATGAATGCAAGCGCGCGAATTTGCACTCTACCCATTGCTTCACTGTGGCCCCCCTTGAATGTCAGAGCTTGACCTAACATCTCTGAAGCTATGTCCTGATGTCCTGGCTGCGTCTCTGTTGGGAGCCGCTATACGTGCGTGAATGCAAGAGTGTGAAATTGCGCTCTACCCATTGCTTCACCTCGGCCCCTTGAATGTCAGAGAATGACATAACGATTCCGAAGCTATGTGCTTATGTCCTGGATGCGTCTCTGTTGGGAGCCGCTATAGTCGGTGTGTGAATGCAAGAGCGTGAAGTTGCGCTCTACCCATTGCTTCACTGCGGCACCCTTCCAATGGAATGCACGAGCGTGAAGTTACATAGCTATGTCCTGGCTGCGTCTCTGTTGGGAGTCATCATCGTCGGTGCCTGAATGCAAGAGCGTGAAATTGTGCTCTACCCAGTGCTTCACTGCGGCACCCCTTGAATGCAAGAGCATGATGTAACGACTCCGAAGCTATGTCCTGGCTGCTTCTCTGTTGGGATTTGTCATGATCGGTGCGGGAATACAAGAGCATGAATTTGTGCTCTACCCATTGCTTCACTGCGGCCCCCCTTGGATGCCAGAGCATTACATAACGTCTCAGAAGCTATATCCTGATGTCCTGGCTGCGTCTCTGTTTGGATTCGTCGTCGTCGGTGCGTGAATGCAAGAGCGTGAAGTTGCGCTCTAACCATTGCTTCACTGCGGACCCCTTGAATGCCAGAGCATTACGTAACGACTCCGAAGCTATGTCCTGATGTCCTGGCTGCGTCTCTGTTGGGATTCGTCGTCATAGGTGCGTGAATGCAAGAGCGTGAAGTTGCGCTCTACCCATTGCTTCACTGTGGCCCCCCTTGAATGCTAGAGCATGACATAACGACTCTGAAGCTATGTACTGATGTCCTGGCTGCGTTTCTGTTGGGATTCGGTGTCGTCGGTGCGTGAATGCGACAGCGTAAAGTTGCGCTCTACCCATTGCTTCACTGCGGCCCCCCTTGAATGCCTGAGCATGACGTAACGACTCCGAAGCTATGTCCTGGCTGTGTCTCTGTTGGGATTCGTCGTCGTCGGTGTGTGAATGCAAGAGCGTGAAGTTGCGCTCTACCCCTCGCTTCACTGCGGCCCCCCTTGAATGCCTGAGCAGAACCGTTGGGTGCGTCGTCTTCGGGAGTCACTTTTCCTTTAGAATGCGTGAGCGTGATGTCCCTGAAGCTCTCTGTTTGGAGCCGCCGGTGCTTGAATACAAGAGCGTGAAGTTGCGCTCTACCCATTGCTTCACTGCGGCCCCCCTTGATTGCCAGAGCATGTCCTGTCTGCGTCTCTGTTGGGATTCGTCGTCGTCTGTGTGTGAATGCAAGAGCGTGGAGTTGCGCTCTTCCCATTGCTTCACTGCGGCCCCTCTTGAACCGTTGGGTGTGTCGTCTTCGGGTGTCGCAACCAACATGGCTGACTCCTTGGCGTCGGCTTAGGGACCTTCCATGAACTAACATGGCCGCCAGGGAATGCGCGAGAAAAAATATTTTTTTGAACTTTTGAAAAGTTAAATCAATATTTTGTAATATTTAATCAATATTTTGAAATGTTAAATCACACTTTTCAAAACTACAATTTTGAATAATAAATTTTTGAAAATTAATTTTGTGAAAAAATAATTTTTTGAAAATTAATTTTTGCAATTTTTTGCAGATTTTTGCACATTTTGGCACTGGCTGCCAATATGGCCGCCTGCGAATGACACTGGCTGGTAAGATAGCCGCCCCCAAAGCGGAATGCAACTTCATGAGGTTTTTTCATTTCCTTACCAAGCTTCGGTGTCCCGGTGTCCCCGCCATGACGCTGTGTTCGAACATACACTATCTAACTACTCACACACACCAAGTACTTCATTCAAACATACTTCTTATGCTAACCACGGCAATTGGTTTTTAAAGCTGCGTTCTGTAAAATTCAACTTCGCGTTAGTAACCATATTCCCTTATATTATTGATGAAAATATCTATATTTATACAAACTTTTGTCGTTAGGTCTTATACCTTTAAGAACCTTCACATATATTTCTGAATTGTTCGTTTTCTGGTTCTACAATGTAATATTACATAAATATTCTGCTTACCTTAAAATTAATTTAGATTTTAACGAAATATTGAATCCTAGATTACTCAGAATCCTGGTAAAAATGTATCGCAAAGAAAATTTGATTCGATAAAATTTTGGATGTATTACCTCGCTGTATTTATAAGATTAAAAAATGAAATATATTTTTAATAAAGCGTTAAAAGTTGCTCTGTATAACAAACTTTCGAATACTTCTTTTTATGTGTCCTGACCGTTGTTATATTCAGATATGAACACTTTATTTCAGAACATGTTGGTCAATTTATATCGGGAATTAATCGGTGAAATTTGGCATAGTATCTTTCTCTTACAGAAACACAACAAGTCAATTGTTTAAAAATACATCCAGAAATTCTGAACAAAAATAACTACTTATTGAAGAACTTAAACAAAAACTGATAAGTGGACCATTTTACGTTTACGCTTATGTAAGCCATCCTGAACTAATTTAATATGAAACATATTGTTTAGTGGATAATCACGGAAATGAAAAATTTAATTTTAATGAATGATCCGTTTTTCTTAACTTATTAGTAGAAAATAGGTACGTCAATTTGTTACCATTGAACTTGTAGGAAGCTATGATGAATCTACAACACATGAGTCAGTTTCAGCCTTTGTATGACTAACGGGTAATAACCATTTTGGGTCCTCCCTCAGGCTAAGACGTAAATTTTTTATTGCTGGATGGCTGTTCTCTCCAGACAAGGCAGAAGGAATTTTTCAAATAAATGTTTATGCTTTTCTTCACTATCACAATATTTAAAGTTCAGATGATACCTCTATATAAGTTTGTAGTTGGCCCATATTACGTAATAGCTTAGAAACTAAAACATTTAAGAATTTTATTACAAAGGTTTTAAAACAATTCAAATGTTTAAAGTTGATCTTAATATCAAGCTTACCGATTAAATTTGTTTATTTTAATTATTTTTTTATGAGATACACGTGACACTCAGAACGCAGGAAAGGAGTGACACGTTACACCAGACTTCGAGTAGACTCTCCTCATATCCACTCCAAATATTTTTAAAGTTATCCCTGATCGCAAAAGCTGAGCGATAATGTGGTGAGGAGGCCAAACCGGTGTTTGTGTAAACCAACTCAGACTTTTCGACGACCCATTATACTGGATGCAGATTATAAACTGAAGAGCCAAAAAAACTGGTATAGGCGTGCATATACAAATATCAGAGGTATGGAACCAATCAGAGTAACGCGATGCGGTCGGCAGCTCGATCGGTTACTGCTGGTACAATGGCAGGTTATCAAGATTTAAGTGAGTTTGAACGCGGCGTTATAGTCAGCGCACGAGAGATGGGACATAGCTTCTCCGACGTAGCGATAACATTTGAATGTTCGCGTACGACCATTTCACGAGTGTTCCGTGAGTATTGGGAATCCGGTAAAACATCACATCTTCGACATCGCTGCTGCCGGAAAAAGATCGTGAAAAAACGGGGCGAATGACGACTGACGAGAATCATTAAACGTGACAGACGTGCAACCCTTTCTCAAAATGGCGCAGATTGGATTTGTGGACTGCCCTGCAGGATTCATGGTATGAATTGCCTTCTGCATAACTTCAGACATTAGTCGAGTCCATGCCACGTCGTCTTGCGGCACTTCTGCGTGCTCGGGGGGCCCTACATGATATTAGACAGGTGTACCATTTTTTTTGGCTCTTCAGTGTATGTCAGGATTCCTATGCACAACCTTTAAACTCAAAACCAAATACAATACAGCGGTAAACTATGACGATATCACTCGTTGGTGCATCCTGTGGCACGGGTAGCACCCAACTAAGAGACAACTCATTTGTGTGGGGCCTGTAGGCAAAAATATAACATTTACACACTGCAACAGAGAAACACATGGATATATTTCTGGCTGAAACAGGGACTACCCCCTAGGAAACCAACTGAGTATCCAATGCGTGGTTATAATGCATATTCATATTTAGATCTATAGGTAGGCATTTAGACTTGTTTTGAGAGGCCACCAAGACGGAGAGTCTCACATACAGATACGTGCTACTTAAAATCGATCTAGTGGTAAGAAAACGTAATTTTTTAAAGTAAATATAATAATGGGTACAGACCACTGCACTTTGTAATTAAGAGAAATTTTAATTTATTATTCAATACCAAAATTTTACAGTAACTAAAATGCATTGTGCATGGAAAGTAAGTTCTATTACAGTACATTACAGGAAAAGTGTCTTAAAAGTTCTTGTTCATTGTTGGCTTTTAATAAAGTTCACATAAGGGATACTTTATGTTGTGTAATTTGCTAACAAACAACAGCATATCTAATTGCGAATATATTGTTTAAACTGATATTAATGTATATTATTACCAAGATCAAGCAGATAGTTCTACTAATGTTTGCATAAAAAAAGTATGGTTAATACGAGTGTTTATCGACCTTTCTGTAAATTAAAAAAAATGCGTTCCCGTAATTAGTGACAGATGAATGCATACTTTCTTAGAATTAGTTTTTGAATTTCAGTGAACCGCAGTTTATGAATCTTCAGACATGTGGTTCAACAAATGATTTATGAATAGCAATTCAGTCTAATAAAAATAAATACAATAAAATTCATTAAAATTTTCTTGTTTATTTTTGCTTCCTTAAAGTCGCTGTAGAATTCAACTCTTTCCTCTCCACCAGACCAATAATTAATTATGTACTATCACGTATAATTTCCATATGTAGACTCAAGGTAAGTACAACCCTTACTGCTTAATTTATAAGGATTAAAAATTTATAAAACAGTCGAGGAATAACAACATATTCGTTTGTTTACTGTACACACTGCATCCACTAAATCAAGTTTTATTGCTGTCTTGGTTGAGAAATTTAAATTGGCTTAAACATTTTAAGTATTTCCTATATAGAGTTATTTTTTTCGTATCATATGTGGCATAGAATTTAGAGTCGTAAAAAATACAAAGGAAGCATTTATATCTTGAAACTACCTGTATGCTGCTGTGCGATAAAAAAACACGTATTCGTTAAAATAAGAATCAAAACAAATAACACTAGAATATAAATGTTGATGGCTATAATGTTATTATGTGACTGCGGTGCAAACAGTTCTCATATGTGTGCGGTACTTCATAGAGCCTACTTGCTGATGTATACATTTAATTTAATTATTTAAAATGTTTTGTGTATTACTAGAATTAGATTAGAGGCTCTTACATGTTAACTAAGAAAATCATTTTCCACGTAGTCACGTAAATAATTCCCGAAATGCTATGCATACTTCGAAACTCAATGTTTTTTCAAAGTTTACAATGGAACGAACACCGAGCATGCAGAGCTATCTCGTGGAGATTTGCAAGACTACAATTTCCAGAACTCTTCCTTGCCCCC